>CAEGAD010034668.1:0-59831 GCA_903067055.1 Poeciliopsis paucimaculata | reverse complement strand
TCTTATTGATGATTTGGCTGAGGGGGTTCAGGCCTATGCAGAACAGCAGCGGGGACAGAGCATCTCCTTGGTATATGCCATATATATATATATATATATATATATTTATATACATATATATATATATATATACATATGTATATATATACATATGTATATATATATATATATATATATATAACCTTTGTATATCATAATCTATTTTTGTTTTCTAAAAAAAGTGCAAGAAATCTGTTGTTGCAAGAACGACACAAATGATCTGTAGTCATGTTATCCTGCTTCTGACACGAAAATATGAGGACAATTTTTTTTTACTCATATTTCTTTTTTCTTTTCCAATCAAATAGTTTATTTTAAGGCCACAGTCCCTTTTGTTCTTCATACAGTATGTCAAAATAGTGTCTCCAATGTGAGCGAAATGCACAGTGAAAATTAAATAGGCAGCTTGGGAAGAACCACAGAGTTTCCTTACAGAGAGCCTACAGAAAAGATTCCACATCAGTGACCATATGTAATTAACTGTTTTAGGTAGGTAGCAATAGAACTGCCTTTGTCTGTTTTCCTGAATTCCTTCTTTCAGCCACTGAAACTTTGTCCACCACGCGGGCTTCACCCACAGGTTGAAAACTTATGTTTGTGTCTTTGTGTGCAGCTCTAGAAGAAGCTTGAGGTTTCAGGATAAGATAAACAAAGGACTGGGTTGCAGATAAAAGAAAAGGTAAAGCAAGCAGTCGCCCATAAACGCTTCTGAGGTGATGAGTTAGTCCCGATGGAAGACATTCTGTATTACTAAAACATCCAACGTATGTAATTATGTTGTAGGAAAAGCCCAGGCCTTTCTTTTGGGATAAACTCCTCTCTGTGGTCATTAAAGCTGACGACTTTTTAGCCTTAAAAAGCAAATTTCTCAATTTATCATGTAAAAATGCTATCCTTTCATTTTGTGCTCTTCAACTCGTACGCCTTGGGCCTCTTTCAAATTACATCTGCTATGACCAAATTATTTTTTTTTCTTATTTTTTTTTCTGAGATCAATTTGAACTGGTAGCAGTCGTTGAGCCTTGAGCCACACAACTTTCTAGCTCCCTTCCTCGCCAGCCCCCCGCCCCACCCAAATCCCCTCCCAAACAAAACAAGTTGGCCAGTTTCTGGTCACTGATGTCATCGCCACCAGTTCAGCCATTGCTCTGTAATCATCCCCGCTCCGCTCTGTGATTGGAACTGGCCGTCCGATCTGGTCTCAGCCACTTCTGGGACCGACGGCTGAGAGACATGCGGGGAACATATGGAAACTGGTGTCAATCTGTCTGAGAATACTCTGCTTCCTTTGGACTGCTTAGATTTTGGGTAACCTCGAAATGAGAGGTGGTTACTCTGCCTCGGTGCCATTGGACACAAGTTTGATGTATTTGTTATCCTTCTGATCCTCTTGATGTTCTTTTACGGCCTAGCCAGGTTTTTCATGGCAAGGACGTCATGTTAATTTATGCCTTTTGTAAATGAACTGAAACTTACGGTTGAAATCCTGACTCAATATACAACCTTACTAAATGTTAAAGCTAAAATCTGAATTTTAAAGCTAAAAGGAAGGAGCAACTTCTTAAGCAAGGTGCTATCTCAAGGAAAGAACATTATGTGTGAATACCTAAGCAACATCTAAAGACTTCCATCAGGAATTTAATGCACAGGTGTAAATGTGTCTCCAGACACAGAAAATCTGGTTACAAAGTAACTTCAGAACAACATCAGTGTCCATCACAAACCTCTGATTCCAATGCTATAGACAAATTGTAGCCAGATCTCTAAATGGGTGTGTGAGCAAGTCGGCCTACAAACCTCACTTTTGATTTTAAAGACATTAATAAACAAATATCTGAGATATACTGTTATTGGGCCTGCACAGTGGCGCGATTGGTAGCTCTGTTATTGCTTTGGCATTTAGCAAATATACGCTACTTAAGTCATTCTGACGTACAGTTGTATTGACAGGACGGTATTTTTTTTGTGTTGCATGTGGAGAGGGCTTATGGTGTGTTTTGATGCGAACACACAGACATTCACAGTCTATGTGGAGGCGTGTCGAGGGCCCATCACAGTGCATTTTGTGCATCTAGCACAGTGCGAATTTGGAGAGTTTTGAGCGTTTCACTAGGCTGGCAACCGATAGCAACGGCTACAGCAATTTTGATGCATCTGACGCGCATCCACATAGACTTTGAATGTAAACCAGATGCATGAAATGACGGGTGTAGAGCAAAATGTCTGCATTCAAAGTGGACTTGCATCAAACTTGAAGCGTTGGGCGCGTTTGGTGTGAACTCTCCCTTTTGGACTGTTGACCTCTTATTCCCTTAAGGTGCTTTTTCATTGGCAAGTCTCACTCTAACCAGTTAACGTGTGGTTCGGTTCTACCCCAGTGGTGAGCGTCTCCATTACAGTCTGTTCCTTATGCCGTGACTACGCTACAGCAAATCATGCCATATCTGATCTTGGCACAGCTTGTACTGCCATTGAATGTAGGTGTGAAAATCTGAGAACAGCCAGGCTGAGCCGCTCTGCGTCTGTTAATGGAAAATGAATCTGGACACGGCGGACCGGGACCGTACCGGTTTGAGGTGGTCTGGTGGAAAAGCGCCTTCAAGTGTTAACACATCTGAATGTCTTATAACCTGAGCCACTTTGTGACGTGACAACACCCCTGTCTCCAAAGCTCCCTTTGGGTTTTGAGATCTTCACTTACTGTTTTCAGTCACCTTCCTTATGATGCTGTCATTCCCTTTCCACTCACACTTCCTGTGACCTCTGCTGCTGTTTCCAGAAACGCCAGGTCCTTTGCAAACTAAATCATTTCAATTCACATCACTGCTGTGCATGTGTACCAAATTACGCCCATTGCGGATCATTCCTTGGGTGCCTAGCTGGTTTCTGTCAGTGAGTGCATAAAAAGAAGCATGCTAACCTTCTCACACTTTGATGTTTTTGTTGTTATTGTGGGCATTTGTTTTGGGGGAATGGTAAACTGGACTCTGCACCACAAATGTAGCATAAAACCCAAAGCATTCTGAACATGATGTGTTTACTTTGAAGTGTGAGCTCATTAAAGCACATAGAGACGTTTCAGAGCCGGCGAGTTCTGGAAAACTTTGCTTCAGATGGTAAAAATCATCACATGCTTTGTCACAGTTGTAAGTCAATAAGTATGCAGGGTGACTCCATCTGAGTTTTTTTTTTTTTTCCAGTATTTTTTTCAATGCTTCAAATGTCTTCTTTGTATTTTTCTTTCATACTCACACCTTGACTATTCATAGGAGGGGAAAAAAAAACAAAAAAACATCTTTCTTCACGAAATGAAGAACATAAATCCATCACTAAATTTATCCTGTAATGCTCCCTAAATCTTACTAAATAAAAGCTTGTTTGAAACGTGTCATTAACTGAAAAAGGTTTGGTACTTTACCAACTTCTGTAATGTATAAATTGGCTGCACATTCATGCCAGAAGCATCAAACATTGTCTTTAATGAAACACGGAAAAATTAGGTTAGAAGCCGTTCTAGCATAAAATGAATCAGAGGCGTATTTGTGCATTTCAAATGCGAGATGCACGTTGATTGTAAAATTTTTTGGGGGGAAATGTATGAACTTATTTCAAAGGCAAGGAAAATGTCTGAGTTCACATACCGTGTTTCAAAGAATCTGTAATCGGCGTTAAATAATGTATGGTATGGTGGTCCGAATGGCCAAACACAACATGAAAAATGTTTTGTTTGTGTTTCACTAATAGAATGAAGTTATTTGTAACCTCAATAAATTTTAATAAAGTCCCTTTCAGTTTCCCTTGTTTTTGTTTCAGCACCTCCCTCTCTGTCTTTTTAGTTTCTTTCTCTTTTTCTTCTCTATTTTTTCTTGTCTTCCACACATTCACTTCGTTATCATATAGCGCTGAGTCCCAAAGCCACGATCCTTTGGCTGTCTTATAGTTAGGCCTGAACACAAGGTGGAGTTTTATGACTCTTTGTTCCAAAGTGGCTGGTGGGACAGAAGCTGTTCAGCCTCTTCAGGTCTGACATCAGCCCCTCTTTGTCCCCTCCACCTCATTCCTCCCACCACCAGGGGGCCACGCTGATTTGTAATGTGATGTTTAGCTGCATTGTGGCTTTGCTAGTCTTTGTTTTCTTGTTTTAATTAGTTGGTTTTGAAGTTATTTTTCAGAATTCAATTTCATTTTATCATATTTTGTCACCTTTCTGTCTTTTTTTTTTTTTTTTTGCTACAAAATCTGTTTTTGATTATTTTAGGAAGGTGATAATATCATCATATTTTAATAGGGGTCATCCATTTATCTTTTATTTCAACATATATTCCTGTTGTCCATAAGTAGCAAGTTGCGTGTCGGTCGTTATAGAAACAGACTATTGGTGGGACAACTGATAAGTTCAGTCATTTTGTTAACAACATATCAGACTTGAAATGAGTGTTAGTGATTATTCCTTGTTGTGTGAAGAGTTTCTCCTGTCCGGTGCTCTGAATTCATTCCTTCAAGACAGACTGACAAGTTTGACTCCTGATTCCAGAGGTACTGGAATTGGTGTCTATTCTACAGAATCCTTAACTTTATCAATAATTATATTTATAATAAATTGTTAATCTTAAGTATTAATAATTCTAAAAGCCAATCATTGATGAAAATTTGATTCACCTCACACAAAGTTCAGACAGCCCAATAACCACAGAACAATTCACAGAGAAATGTCCTTCAATCCATCTGCCTGATCACGTGTTCATCTACTCAGACTTAGAAATGCTTTATGTAAGCTACAGAGGAATTAAATGCCATCATAACTCATATCATCCAAGGTTCTTCATCCTTGCCTGTTATGATCGATGGTTTGAACTTTCTCCCCCTTTCTCTGCATCCATTCAGTCTCTGCTTCAGCTCCTTTCGGAGTTTGGGGTCAGAGTTCACGGATTAATTGAGCTTTCGGGATACAATTTAGCTGCTCCTAAATGTCATCCCTATGAGAACTTGTGTAAAAAAACCTAAAATAAATAAAAATAGCACCTTGCTGCCATGTTAATGGGGTGTTGTATTTGGTATTTAGGGCCTGAATAACCCCCCAGTTTGGGCTCCCTAAAAAAAATTGTTTGAGCCAAAATTATTCATCATCTACTGATGAAGTAAGTTTACATAGAAAAACAACTTTGTGACCTGGTAGAGTAAATCTGTAGAAAAAAGCAAAACATTCATACAAATAATTCATTAGTTAAATTAAATACTGTGGAGTGACAACATTGTCACAATTTAATAAATTACTCCTTAAGTAATTATTACAGAATAACAGAATAAATGTACTATATAACTACACACAAACCTATTTAAGCATATGGTCGAATAATTCATTTAGTACACAATTAAATATTTGAATGTTAAATTTGTTCATAGAAAAAAATGAAGTCAGTCGTTCTCGTTTCCTGTGTAAAATGTATTTAAAGAGTAACTTCAGCGAATAACTGTGTGAGATCCCAGCGTCTCATTGGTTGATCTGTGGAGCAGGTAACGGCGGACCAATCAGATTGCTGCGGCACATCAATATAAAATAAATACAGAGGTAATCATTTATGCAATTTTAATGTAACTTCAATAATTACTCATTTAATATATTCCAATTCATATTATTATAAGTTTGAGTAGTTACTGACATGTAAGTGAAAATTTTTATTAATTTATGAATGCATTTATTATTGATTAAATTGTGATAATATGTGGCCTCTATGATTCCACAGTCATATTTAGTTTTTCTTAGTGTCAGGACTCCATCCATCCATTTTCTTTCATCCTTGTCCCTAATGGGGTCGGGTGTTGCTGGTGCCGATCTCCAGCTGCGTTCCGGGCGAGAGGCGGGGTCACCCTGGACAGGTCACCAGTCTGTTGCAGGGCAACACAGAAACAAACAGGACAAACAACCATCCACACACACACACCTAGGGAGAATTTGGAAAGACCAATTAACCTGACAGTCATGTTTTTGGACTGTGGGAGGAAGCCAGAGAACCCGGAGAGAACCCACGCATGCACAAGGAGAACATGCAAACTTCATGCAGAAAGACCCCGGGCCGGGAATCTAAACCAGGACCTTCTTGCTGCAAGGCAACAGGCTACCACCTGCGCCACTGTGCAGCCCGTGTCAGGACTCATGTTTCAGAAAAGAAAACTGTATGAAAAACAAACAATGATGTAAATATTTTTATCTGAAAAAATGACATTTGAATGATGAAAATACTTAATTGTTGACAGAGGATTCCTTGACTGTGAGGAATAATAAACAGATTTTATTCATTTAATGTTTATGTCATGAGGGAACACTGTCATTGAAATGTCATTATCTGATAAATATAATGATTCTATTAGAGTTTAAAAATACTCAAAGGAAATTCTTATGTTAAAAGTATTAATAAATAGACATTAAAAATGATTTTCAATCATTATTCTAGAATAAGAAAGAACCACAGTACCTTCTATTTCCCATTTCGTTGATATTTTTCTGCTCTTGGCGCTCGGGCCCATTCCATTCTGTTCTATGTGACAACACTGCCCTCTGCTGGTCCTGTTTTGTTCCTCCCACTCATGGACTCTCCATCCATCCATCCATCCATCCATCCATTCATTCATTCATTCATTCATTCATTCATTCATTCATTTTCTTTTCACCCTTCTCCCTAATGGGGTCGGGAGTTGCTGGTGAATCTCCAGTTACGTTCCGGGTGAGAGGCGGGGTCACCCTGGACAGGTCACCAGCCTGTCTCAGGGCAACACAGAGAGAGACAGGACAAACAACCATGCACACACACACACACACTCATACCTAGGGAGAATTTGGAAAGACCAATTAACCTGACAGTCATGTTTTTGGACTGATGACTTTATATTCCAACATGAAAACTAAGAGTCAAGTAAGACGCAAGAGAAACTAAGACATTTTATTTAAATGTTTGCAACTTGTGCTGCACAAGGGCATAGGACCAAGTTTATCATTGGGGGGACATATCTAAAACCTGACAGAGCCTTAAATTGCTTGAGGAGAAATGTCAAACAATGTTGTCATCAATGTGTTACTCTAATCTGACCTAATGTAATGTGTAATCTAACGCAATACTATTTACAATCCAATAATCAGATTAAAGTTACTGTGTATTTAATAAACACGTATTGTTGCTTTCTTCTTTTTCCTTGGGGATTTACATTTCATGTGTAAAACCAGTGACACAAACGTAAACTATGGAGGGAAGAGAGAGATGGGCAATTTCCAGCTGATGGATGAATTTTTCATTGAGTAATCAAGTTACTTTTTCAAAGTAACTAAGCCATCCCTGGTAATAAATCAATTACACTATTTATTATATGTGTGTAGGTCTGTCACACATAAGCCCTGTGCTGAAGGTGCTGTGGTGCGCCTTCAAAATAAAAGCACGCAAGCGGAAAATTTTTTGCAACTGCGGTGTAATTATTAGGGGGACAAATGCATCTGCCTCCAATATTGGGGAGGGGGGGGGGGGACATGTGCCCCCTGTACCCCCCGGTTCCTACGCCTATGCTTGTGCATCTCAGATTGGAACCACAAACTCCATCCGTCCATCTGTCCGTCCATCAATTTTAAGGCTAGACTATAGTAGACAGATTTGTCATTTAAGTCATTTATTTATTTCAGTAGGGACAACACATAGTAAGTAACATTTCTGTAAATTCACCAGAATTTTCCATAAAGGCAATTTTTCATCTGCTGTTCCTGGACAAATGCTCAATTTATCCTGCTAAAAATAAGTAGAGGCTTTACAAACAAGGTTAAAATGACAAAACTATACACATTTTGTCAATCTATTTAAAAAAAATAATATAATCAGTGCAAATACAAAACAAGCACACTACATCACAATGGTCATAAAAAGTATAAGAAGTAATTAAAACTAAAGTAATCCTTCATCTTGATGAAGGATTAATTGATGGAGACAGTACTTATTATTCAAAATGTTGTTCTGATGTGTTATGAACCAACACATTTCTTTTTTAAAACAAACAAAAAGTTAATTCATAATGAATCTGGACTATAAAGAGTTCTCAGGAAATTTGAGTCTGAAAAATGATAAAGAGTTTTTGGTTTATAAAAGTGGAGGAACTCCACAGCTCAGTCCAGTCCAGGAGTGTTGATGTGTCCATTTGTTGCTCTACTGAACAACAGAGTCGTGCCTGCGTTGACCACTAGGTGGAGTTAGTGCAGTTTCTCTCCGTACAGTTATTCCAGACCTCTGCTCTTCATCCATCTGTTGTTGTAAATTTAGTCAATTGGAGTGTCACACCAACACAACACCCCATCCATTCTTCTGATTTAATCTAAGGATCCTTTAGCAGCTTCAATCAGAGCGGTTAACAAATAAAGGAGAAATGAAAAATCCAAGGACCACCTGAGTCCACAATCACGTCTGCTCGGTGACGCGGCTGCCATGGTGAATCTGTGCTGCTTCATGTAGAATTTGATCTTTATGTAAGGCTCAATCTGCTTTCTGCCTCAGGCTGGCGACATGCAGCAAATGTTTGCTCTAAAATTTAAATCAGAGTTGTTTAACCTTTAAAAATGTAAAAAAAAAAAAAGGCGGCGTGCATCTGTATTAAATAGCATTTTAACAGAAGGAATGCGCTATCACACAAACTATCTCATTGCAGCTGTCCTGCTGCAGGTGAAACTCTCAGGACTTTTTTTTTATTTTAACAGACTTTCTCTCAAAACTAAACAAAAATCATCAAGCAAATATACATCAGGTATATTAATCAATGTTCCAGTCATTGTTAATCAAACAGGACACTCTAAACAGTTGGGTTGTAGCCTGAATCTAAAGGAAGTTTTGCAGTTTTTTCCCAGATTTGAGGTGGATAGACACAGAATGTTGCTTCCCAATGTTTGGTGCAGAACCAGAACCAGAAGACCTGAGAGTTCTGGAAGGTCGATACAACAACAGCAGATCTTTAATGTATTTTAGTCGTTCACTGATTTATAAACTGACAGAAGTATTTTAAAGTTTTTTTCTCTGAGCTACAGGGAGTCAGAATAATTTCCAGTACAAATGAATTTACCAAATTTCATGAGTGAAAGATAGAAAGAACACTTGTAATTTTTCTTCCACTTCAAAGTTTTGCTTTTCTTTATGTTGGTCTATTGCAATTCCAGTAAAATACCTTAACATTTGTGATTCTAATGTGAAAAAAAGGTGGAAAATCTCAAAGGATATCAACACTGCAAGACGCTAAGGCTCCATTTTTATATCTGCTTCTCTTACAGTTCCCTTGAGAAGACACTTCTGTAACAGGCCTGATTTATCTAAAGGTACTTTTCTCTGATAAAACAAGATTACAGATGAGCATTGTGATTGGTCGACTGGGTTTACAATTTATATGGCCTTGTCGGGAGAGAGGTGAGACGGTGAAGCAGCCATTTGATTTTCAGATTTTCACTTTATCCATCAAATAAAATCGAGACAGAATACATTAAAGTTTAGGGGGATAATATAAAGTGGGTGTGAATACGTTTGCAAAGCATTTTAAAGTTTGGACTCATGTCCAGAATGCATGTAATGATGATAACAACTGTTCATTGGTTATCCATTTCTTATCTATGACTAAATGTGACAAAAACCATTTTAGCAAAAATTTCAGATTCAGTTCTGTAAGATTGAAAAGACCGTGCCCTGCCAGTAGTCTAGTTTCTAACATCAGTGGCCAAAGTAATATATTTAATGTGTTTTCATCTTGCTATTCTAATCCATCTTCCATTACAGAACACAGTGACTGCAGCCTCTTCATCAGCGCCTCTGATAGAAAAACAGACGGTCGTCGTCTCTCTGGCCCCCTGCTGAGCAAAACCTGTGAAACCCGACGGCGACGCTTAGCGTATTACCATGACCCTTTTTCCAGGGATAATGCCTGGACAAAGAACGAGCTTAATGACTTCTGAGATTTATTTTAAACTTGATGAGAAAATACAGTTTTCCATTCCAGAACTGTTTATTTGAGGAGACTCAATCAGCTCTGAGTATGTTCAGCCCTGGGGGAGTGTGTGTGGGCGTGTGTGTGTGTGTGTGTGTGTGGGCGTGTGTGCGCGTGTGCAGGTGTGTGTGTGTGTGTGTGTGGTTTGTGAGAAATAAAAAAAATAAAAAAGCCATCAACGATGAAGCTCCCATACCCTGATTCACCATGGTAACCGGTCAAGAAAAAGCAGAAGCTTTATTGTGGGAAAAATCTGAGAAGAGCAGGGTTTAAAAAGCAGCACATTGGAAACATAGAGACTTTTAACATTAATAAGTTGATGCTCTCACAACCACAATCTGAAAAAACCTTTTACACAGATTTCACTGGTCGGATTTATGAGAATGCATATAGTATGTCGATTGATCACTGATCAGGAAAATCAGTTCTGTGGAATAGAAGATCAATCTGGATCTGGTATGATCTGCTTAGCCTCAAACAAACTTCTCTATTTTTTTTCTTTCCATAAAGAATAGAAATAGGCTTCAGAGTGAAAACGTTGTCCCAGATACAGCCATTTATGTAGATGTACATAAATGGCTCAAACATGACCTACCAGCAAACATTAAATATGAATCTTCCTTAAAGAAAATTTGGACATTTTCTGTTATAAAAAAAAAATCAACATGCTATGTATGACTTCAACATAAGGAATATTCAGCATGTAAGCAAATAAACAAAAACAAAACTATGAACATTTTTCTCTACCAGCATCGATCCGCTCCACTGTGTGCTCCACCTGTTCTCTTCTGAAGTGGACCAGTTCAAGTCCAGTTCCGTCTATAATAATAATCAAAAAAAGATTCTCTTTTTTCATCAGGACGTTTGAGTTTTGAAAATCATAAAAGGAATTCAGTGCTCCTTTAGGAGGACCCACCCACCGGGTCAGCAGCAACTAAAAACACGAGCAGTTCATATTTTGAGCAAACACTGAAATATCAACTATTTACAATCAAGACACTTTATGCATAAACTTAGAAAGGGAAAAATAAAACTTCAAGATATATAAAGTCTTCTCTGGTTATCAATCAAACCATTTGTTCCAAATTTTGTAGAATACATTCCGACATAATGTTAAATTCTCCATCTAGAAATGTTCATTTTCTTGCAATTATAGTTGGTGTTAAACATCATTCTCTCTTTTTTTGACAACACAATTTCATAAAGAATAAACAGAAAAAAATACAGAGAAGCCAGAATATTTACTTTCCAGGTGAATAAATGATTTTATTGCACCGTAAAGTAAAAGCTGAGTTTGACTTCCTCTAATTCAGGAATGACAATAAACCTACATGCCAATAAAACTCTGTGCTTTATGAACAGAAACATTCACATATCAGTCTCTCACATCGAGTACTCCATTTCCTAGCATTTCAGGTTTGAGTCCCTTCCTTTTGGCCCTAAGGCTTCTGATATGTGGATATCACTGGAGAATTTGTCAAAGCTGAACTACAGCAAGTAAAACCTGCTTTTTTCGCCTCTGCAGACGGCTGCAGTCCTCTGGGAACTGCTTACAACATGAATGACATGAATTTAAAAGGTTCAGCTTAGGATCTTGAGTGCAAGAAGAAATTTAGAAACTGGCATAAAAATTCCTAAAAAAGTACTTGTACTTTGTCACTATTGAGTTACATCCACAAACTGTTAAATACTGTTGAAGTCCTATGTAACATCAAATAGTGTGTACTACTTCCTACACTTTAATCTATAACTAGATTACTTCAAATTTAAGGACTGTGGGATTTTTTTTCATTTTTACTTTATTCTCTGACCTCCAAGCTGAACCAGAACAAGACGCGTCTGTTCAACACTGAGGAAGAAGCTTCTACAGAGAATAAATCTATAGAAATGAAATGAGACTCAAAATAACAGCGAGACTGACAAACATTGACCAGGAAGTCCAGCAAGTAGTTCACCACCCAAAGAACTGCCCCAAAAGGAAACCCAAAGATAAATCCCACCCTTTAGATCTGATCAGATGTTTATCAGGATGAACCCTTCTCTTAGATGAGATGCCATGGCCAGCACCGAGCCAAGTTGCCCCTTCTTCTTCTTCTTTTGTGAAAAAAAAAAAAAAAAAAAATCCACTCTTCTGCATTTGTAATGTTGAAGCTCCTTATTAAAATATTGTCAAAATGTGAGTGTTAGTTCCAAATATGATAAACTGAGGAACTTGACAATATCTCTAAATTCTGATGATTTCAAACAAGGTTTAACATTTAAGATGTAATTATCATTTGTTTGCTTGAATGAGTTCCACTGGTTTCTTTATTCAAATCCCCCTGTGTGTTCATTGATGGTCAGGTTTGTTTGATGTTCTTAGCTCATTTCTTTTGGGCCCCTTTTCTAGACTTATTTTTATGAATTTGTTGAGGAAACACCAGTGTTCTAGAAACAATCAGAAAACCTGGACTAAAACAATAAATTCAAACAGGTCCCATTGATTATCAAAAATGATTTCACTAGACAGAGTTTGGTCAGTAGATTAGGCTCCAATGGCTGGTAAGTGAAGTCACTAGATATGTGATTATTGTTCAGTTCAGAAGAAATGGTACATATAAACTCTAGTGTTTAAAGTAAATCTTGCCCTGATAACAGTTTCTTCAAAAACATCCAACAACGCGGAGATGAAGTGTGTTTGCTCTTCGTTCATCGCTCATTCCTTTGCTTTCTTCATTCTGCTGATTTCTCTAAGAAGCAGACGAAGACACATTTATTCAGACTGGCTTTTTTTTATTCTCATTAACTTGTTTGTTTTTTGTAAATTTGATTATTGTAAATCCCATTTGCTGGTTTTGACCCGTTAAAGGTAATATTAAAGTTTGTCACGTTGATCCATTAAGAACCAAGTTTTTCTGAGTAAACCAATGAGCACATCACCAAACTGCATCTGACTTATCAAACAGACTGTGACTCCTCACTCCCAGGGATGTCGCACTCAAACCTCTTAATCCCTTAATATGCAAAATCAAGGCTTGGCATGGCTGTAGAGGCAAATGTCACAGGCTGCCATTTACCTTCCCACTCAACGCCAAGAGCTGCTCCACTGCAACAAGTGAGTGTGATTAAATGAGGATGCAGCCAAATGCCTGTGTGTGGTTTTCCTCTGAGGTTGATAGGAGTAGAGAGGCTACACACACACACACACACACACACACACACACACACACCCCCGCACGCGCGCACACACACACACATGCAGACAACCAACTGGTTTTTCTTTCATAGATTTCTTTCATAGATGTTATAAATAAATCAGTCATCTAAGAAATCCATTCTGGATCAAAACGAAAACATCCAGTTGCTGAAAAATACAGTTGTTAAACATTCAATGTGCTTTTTATTTTTATGAAAGACACACCACAGTAAAACATGGTGTTAACTGAAACACATAAAAATGGCAATTAAAGCATGGCAAACTGCAACTACATTGTGTGTTTATAAAAACTAGCTTTGCTTTGAAGTTTATGAATCTACTTATTAGCCTTTCAAACTGATGTGAAATGTTTGCTAGTCTACAAAAAGGCAGTCCGTTGATGTTCAACAATGATTGAATACATTTTTTGAAAATGGTATCTTCTGTTGAATATTCATTACCCAATTCATTCTGAAATGAGGGGATTCTGTCACAGCTGATTGTGGATAAGTACGCCCCTCTCTCTTTGAAAAGGTCGGGGAGTTTCCCTGTTGGATCAGAGCCTCATCTGAGCTAGATAAAGGACAATGGACTTTATTATTGTGGAATGAATTTATTCTGAGTCAGTTATCTTGTCTCTCATTGCTGCTGTAATTGTCTGTTTTTATTCAAATCACTAACTATATATATATATATATATATATATATATATATATATATATATATATGTATATGTATACCAAAACTAAAAGCACTGCCTCCTGTTTTCATTCACACCTCAGGCTCCTTGAAATGACACTCCTCTGAAGCTGCTTTTGCCTCAGCCTAACCCATAACTGTTACATTTTTATGACTGTGGTTATAATATAACTGCAATAAGATCTTTGCACAGGATCCTATTTAACGTGCAGGCTCCTCAGGGAACACAGCACTATCACACAGGAGTGTGTGTTGCCTCCTTTGAAGATAATGTATGGAGTCTTAACTTAAATTTGGCAAATTTCTATTTGTCTTGCTCTTCTCTGATTTTATTGTCTATAATGAACATCTGTGCACAAAGGAATTATACATTCCTGTGGGACAGATTCTGCAATTATTCCGTCTCCTCTGTGTTTCAGATCAGGAGGGAAACCCAGACATTTCTCTCTGCTGCCAGCAAACCTTACAATATTTAAAGTTGACAACTATTCTGTTTATATTGAAACAGACAGGCTCTCATCAGTGATATGACTTGTTCTCCATATCTTTAGTTCTGCAACATAAACCACTTCCACTTCCTGCACTCGTCCTCAGACCCGTCTCTCACACTGATGACCTGAACTTTCTGCTTTTTGGTCTTTCTCACAAAAACCTTCAGCTGGTTGAAAACAGAACAGCTGTATTATAATAGAACCTCCTCCTTGCATCAGATGGAAAACGTATTGCTTAAGAAAATAATGCTCTGCCATTCTGTTACATTTTACCTGTTTTCTACTGCTACTTTTGTTGTCTGACTGGAACTTTATGGCTAAAATAACAGAGTTGGATACCGAGTCACTGACAGCAGCTACAGATTCAGCTCTCACTCAGTTTGTGCACAAATCTGAAGCTTTGTACTCAAACCACACATAAATCCAGAGGCCTGAGCTATTATGCATGTTTAGAGTTTAATTGAATGAAATTAGTTTTGTAATGATTTAATATGCTCTGCATTTTTCACATTTTTGGCTACAATTTCCCCAGATATTATTTAGAGAAGTCCCTCTGATAATTTTTTAAAATAATTTTTAAATTGTATTAATTCTAACTTGTGTAACTTTATTTATTTTTTTTACATTTTTATAAATGTTTTTATTTCTTCTTCTTCTTATTATTATTATTATTACTACAGTTACATAGTTGACAGTCAGAAACATCATGTTTTGCTGCACAGGTTCAGTGAAGTCTGATCAGAGTGTTGTGAAGCTCAGACTTGGTCTGAGCTTCACAAGCTCAGACCAAGCTTGTGAAGCTTGGTAAGTTTTGACATAAGTCTTTCTTATGTCAAAACTTACCAACTCCTGCCTCAACAGCACAAGTCAAAGATTTCCATCAAAAAATACAAATCTCAAATTTTTCTTTCAAAAGTTAAGGGCTTAAAGTTTTCTTGCAGCTTTAACCATGTCGTCATGCCAGCATTGAGAGAGAAAACAAACTGCTGCCTGGTTCAGCCGAACCATCCAGAACCTGCCTGCTCTCTTCCGAGCCCAGTCAGAGCTTGACCTATTTGGCAGAGGGGAAAGGGCCACATGTTTGGCTGCCATTAGATAAATGGAAACAGGTGCATTTCTGAAAAAGAGCCAGGTGATTGTGTGTTCCTTGGAGCGGCCCAAAAAGCAGGCGACCTCAAAGCCAATCCATGCCTCCATTTACTCCCTCTGTGCCGACAAAGAGGGATGACTCAAGCTGTAGGTAATGTGTGTCTTTTTTTTTTAGACCGCTGAGTCTTTCTGAAAAGAATGAGAGTACATTGAAACAACATGCATTAAAGGCTTCTAAGTGCTTAGACAAAAACATATAATCTGACCTCTGCAAAAGGTAAAAGCTTTTCCATAGCGACCATTCAGCTGTGCAAAATGACTGGGTGGACCTAGCTCCGCTTCTGAGACACAGCTCAGCTTGAGAGCTGAGAGACTCCTCCTTCAGCTCCTAGAGACTAGCCAGTAGCAATTAGCAAACACCTGGTGAAATTGCGCATCGGCGGAGCTCCTTATGGGAGCTACTTCCCAGAGCAACGCAGGTAAAAATGTTGTTAAAGGATTAATAAAGGAGCCATGTTGTGAGGACGTCCTGGAGGCGGAGTTTCAGAAAGAACAAGGAGTTTTTAAAGATGTTAATCCTGTCTTTTTTTTTTTCAGTGTTCAGACAAGATTGCAGATTAAGTAATGAGAGAGGGAGGACATGAGGCAAAGACCACCAGGCCAGGATTCGAGCCGGCGACGGACACGTCGAGGACTCAGAGAGTTTAGCTCAGAAATGTTAAATCTCTCTCTGTTCATGTTGAAAGCAAAAGGCAATTTCAGATAGCTTTAAGTATCTACATATTGATGTTCTTTTATGTTACTTTCTGTTAGAAACGGCTCACATTAACACACACTTAATGACCTCATCCTTAGAAATGCTGAGATGTCACAACTTTTACTGTACACTCGGATAAAAAGGGCATATGTGTATTAGAAGGTCGGGGATTGTGACTTAAACAGGAAGTGACATTAAACACTGTCAGAAAACACAGATAACCTTTGGCTAACCAGCCAACTTTCTCTGGATGCGAATATCTGATGACACTTACTGGGTTGTGCTGCTAATTGTCTGTGAAATCCTCCGACTGGGAGTGGATGAGACTGGAACACGGCTGTGAAATACAGAAGAGCAATAAAAGTTTCATAATTTGCACACGTCACCACATATCGGTAGGGGCAGCAAGCAAGTCTGTGAAAGAAGGGGATATTGTCCACTTTGAAAAGTTGAACTTTTTGGCCTGTATGCAATATGCTATGCTTTCTGGAAAAAAGAAAAATCCCCCTGACGACACAAAACCCACAGCCAGCCAACAGGATGGATGTTCCAGTGTCTTAGATTCTGTTTTTAAATTCTGCCTGCCGAACAAAATTATCACAGTAAAATGAATATATGTATGCCTGTGGAGAGCTGCTGCTTTGCACGTGTGGAAGGTGAAGGTATTGGTTTTAGATGATGGAGTCATCCTCACTACAACACTGTGCTGACATGGCGAAGGTATGAGTGATGGAGAAACAGCCTGGAGAATACATATATGACCCAAAATAGTAAATATGCCAAATGATGTTTGTGTTATTCACTCTGAAGCTATTTCTAACATGGAAAAGTTCAATTATGTTTTTTCCAGGTTGATGATCCATTTCATAGCTTAATTAAGTACCTAAGGTTTTATTTCTATCATATGTGAGTTACACAATTTACACAGTATTTCAGATCTTTTTTTTTTTTTTTAACAATTATTAAAATAATGACTCAAAGTTCAACAGTGTAGAGTTTAACACTCGTGACTGAAGGAGATTCTGTCACCGCTTTGTCTCTGAATAAATGCTGTTGACACATTTGAATTTGAGTCTGAGAAAACAAAAAATATTTAGGCTTTCAATGCAAAAGAACAGCTCAATATATATATATATGTATATTCCCAAGGACCCCTTAGCTTCCTGACAGATTGCCTGATGTAAAAACACTAAGTTCAGCGCCTAACAGTTCCCACACAATCAAACCTAGCTAATGCTAGGTGATTTGCAGCACTTTCCTATTTCACAAGAAATATACTCAACAACCATTCAACCATTTAGAAAATGTGTAACTTGTGACCAAATTCAAGTGGAACAAAATCTGAGGACAGAGGCATAAATCCTAGCCAGGTTTCCCCCAGTGTATTCTAAGTCTGGCGGGCCACCAGGCGTTACTTGCATCCCCACCTGGCAAACCATTATTTATTTACTTATTGAAGATTTTTTGAGGCCCTATCGTTGGTGTTGTTAATGTCTTCCAATAACAAGACATTATTATTGTTTTTAAATGTTAAAATTTTAAATTGTAAAATTTAAATTTTTAAAATTTTGATGTCATTTAAAAATGTACATTTTTAAATGTCAATTATCCCATGACTTTTAAAAATGGTCTGTCACCTTTAAACATTCTGAAACTCAAAAATGAACAGGGCACTGGATGACTGCCCTAGCGCCCCCTACCGCCAGGCTTAGCAAGTTTTCTGTGGGAAACCCAGCATAGTGACGCTATCAACAAAGTGAGATGTATCTGTACGCCTTCATTTTATTTCAATGAAGGCGTGAAGACGATGCTGAAGTCATTACGAAAAAGGTTTAGTCTGGTTTTTAATTTTTGTATGCAGCCAGAATTGGAATCAGATGATGACTGCTGTCACCACATCCAGAGGGTTTAATTAACAAATGAATCCTGACAGAAGAATGAACTGGGAGCTCTGTTTTCCTCATATAAATTTCTCCTTGCATTGCTGCCACAACCTGATAAGTGACGTGGATGCGAGCTATGTAAGGTTTTCATTAGTTTATTACTGAGGGGCGCCTCATCAGCACGAGTCAGCATCCCCTTTACTGCTGGCGATATGTTTGCTCTCATTAATCAGTTTCCTGTTGTACTTTATGTTAAAGCTATGTTGAATGCAGCTCCATCTGTTTTGCCTTCTTCTTCCAATTAGACTGCTTCTTGATCTGTGGGCCAGTCGTTGCACGATGCCTTCATTTAAACAGATGTCAGACACACAGACTGACACATTTGCCGTTGGGTGTCCCTGCTACCTGCAGTGCGTCATGACAGCTCCAGAGAGTTCTCAGTCTTCTCCTCTCCCACTGGCAGACAATGAGACAGACCGTATCCAGGCATGCCAAGCCCCCGGCCTCTGGGCCCCAAACGGTGCCAAATTACCCAAGAAAGTGGGGAGTTGAGTTGTGTCTCATTCCTGAAACTGAAAACAGAGCCAGCTCTTAAGCTAACTTGTATGTTGACCAAGTTTAAGACTTCCTGTTTATTCATTTGGAAGAGAAAATTATTCAAATGAAAAAGAAAAAGAATCAAGAACCCTAAAGAAAATAAAGAGTGAATCATGATTTGACCGCAGTGGTAGATGCTGAAACAGAAACTGTAGCTGCAGATCCACAATTAAGATGCTTCAACAGATGATGATTTGTTGAGCAAAATTGACAAAAGACGTTTAATATAAACGTCTATATGTCTGTTAAAGCACCCTGTTTTAGCTGACACACTGGACAGAGGAAAAGAATCAGTGATAAAAAGCAAGATTACTTGAGCGGTGTCTGAAGCGATTCAGTGAAGTTTACAAAACAGAGCATTTATTTTGATAGTCCACATCCGCTTGTCAGCAAGCTAATTTGCAGATTAGCTAAATGTTTAGCTTGGATCTAATATTTAGCTTCCCAGCTAAAAATCTAGCTAACTGAATATTATATTATAAATATATATACAGCAACGTTGCATCGCATACCTGACCATTACTTCCTGTCTCACACAATTAGACAATTACTCTGTAATTAATATTACTCTGTCACTAGAGTACTGTGACAGGCTGGCGACCTATTCAGGGTGACCCCGCCTCTCGCCCGGAACACAGCTGGAGCCAGCAACTCCCGACTCCATTAGGGACAAGGGTGAACAGATGATGGATGGATGGATATCACTAAAGTAACTTTTTGGAAGTTATCTGAGAACATTCACTGGTGTTTCATTTTCACATCCCAGTAAAGATAGTCTACAAACTTGGGAGCGTTCAGAGGACTTTGTCTGACTGTTTTGTGTTATTTGGGAAGTGAGTAATAAACCTTAACTTTAATTCCAAATTGCCACAGAAAGGAGGGCAGTGAGATTGTGTTGAAAGAGAGCATGAGGCGTCAGAGTCCGGAGTTAAATGAAGCAGATTCAAGCTTTATTATTAAATGCTCTTTCTTACTCTATGCTGTTTTTTTCAGTGGACAGTTTGAGAGTGACGTTTTGAAAATCAGAACGATTGGATAACCTCAGGTGTTTCTTGCTTCAGTTGTTCCCCAATATTTTATTTGAGGAACATTTGCTGTGTATATCCATCCTTTCACTTTGCACTTATCGTTTGCCAATATAAGGCCGTGATGATTGACTGTTTAATCTTACAAAACAATCATCTGTTTAATTGCCTCTGTTGTTCCTTAGAGAACGTCCTGCTTATTTCTCAGCGTTCCTTTCCACAAAGACGCCTTCTGTTTGGGGTTTGCAGGATCTCCTGTCTTTAGTATGTGGATCAGAGATTAATAAAAGCTTAGTATTGCCATCAGGTCTATTAATAAATGCAAAAGCTTCATGTTGTCACAACAGGAGAAGAATGAGAGACCTCGAAGGGCTGCAGTTCCCTACAATTACAATCCGTGCACAGTCCAGACTGTTTTTGATTCAGATTTTCTCTGCTTCTTAGAAATGTGGTACAGAGGAAATCTGACAACAACAACAAAAATAAGAGATGATGACTGCCTTGTGGGGAACTATCTGGTAAAAAAAACAAGCTGTGAATTTAAATGTTTCAGGACACCAAGACTAAAAAACAAGCAAGCAACTCGTTTAAAATAGGAAGCAGTTCAACGTTAACATACAAATTATTGGTTGAGAGATCAGATTTAGATGGAATTTTATACATTTTAAATTAACATTTATTCCACAGTCACTAAATCTAAACCTCAGCAGTGTTCAACAAGTTTATGAACTTCAAAACTGAATTGTTATCATTCACTCCTTGAATATTCGGGACTAAATTAACCAGAGTGTTGGGGTGAGTGGGTTCACTACCAGACTAGTTTATGTTCATGAAGTGATTAAAAGAAAGGCTTTTGAGTTTTTTTTTAACTTGCTGGTAGATCACACTTTGAGTCATTTAGGAAATTATGCAATGCAATAAAAATAGTGGATATTGTTGTTGTTGTTTTAACACTCATGACAACAATTGCTGTAAACCTAAAAACAGTTGACAATTTGTTAAATGCCCTTTGTCATTTTTATGCAGATGATAGATCTAGTGATGCTGTGGCCCCTTGTCCTACACTATTTGGTTCACACAAAGGGTCTGGGCCCTCAGCTACTGAGGAACAATTGCTTCCTGGAGGCGTGGCCTCTGCTGAACCCATGACACATGTAATGCACCAGTTCAACACTAAAAAGCTTACTGGAAATGACCTGCGCTGTAAACAACCATCCTCAACTCTGCAAAGAGAGAAGTCTTGATCCGACCAAGGCAGCTGTTGAGGTCATTTCAATATTTAGAAGTGTGGCCAACACTGACTTCACTGCTATCGCTAAAACTACAGGCAAACTACAGGCAAACTACAATTCTCAAACAGAGCAGAGAAGCGATGCCTTCTCCTACTCAGAGTTCCTCCACAACCTCAAAGACTCGCAGTTTGTGTCATTTTTCAACGCTACCAAGCCCGTTCCTCAGACCAGCATGACCTCAGCTCGCCTCTGCAGCAGCAGTAAAATCAGAGACACTCCATACAGAAACACCCAACATTGAGGTTTTCTGTGCACCTTGTACAACTGTGTAAATTTAGTCATTTTGCTGAAGAAATATTGCAGCTTCTTCCCCACTCAGCTCCCAAATGTCCCCTAATGGACATCGATCTACAGATTAGGCAGCCTAAAAAACACCTACAATCACTAAATTAATCCAAAAAGGGCTGATCAGCAGTCTGAGGATGTACACAGAGAAAAAGTGAGCTGCCAAATGACTAGCATGCAGAATTCACAATACCAGAAGGGAGATAACGTTCTTGACAGATAAAGTTTCTTGTAAATTTGCATAGCTAAATAGCCTGAATAAAGCTTTGCAGATGCATATTGACACAAGGAGCACAAATGACAGATTAGAAAATAAAACCAATAAAATTTAAAGTTCTTTAAATCTTTAAAGAAAGCCTTGGCATGGAAATTAGAGACCAGCACCACTGACCATATGCTGCGGCACAAACACTCCGCCGTTCCAGATTCATCTCCGCCAACCTCTCTGTTTTCAAGCAGTGTGAAGGGAAATGAAGCCTCAGCTAATTTGTCTCGACACTTCCCTCCTCTCTTCCCCCTTGTCACTGCTGTGAAAAGGCTTCTGAGCTGCCAGCGTAACAGACGCCGCCGGAGATCTCCCAAAGAAACACATCACTACTTCAAAGTCTGGCCGAAACACCTCAAAGAGCAACACATCACGGCCCGAGTCAGAAAGATTTTTAACACAGACGAGAAGACGTCAGTAACTGTTTCCATTACAAATGTGCGCCTGCTAATCTTTGTCTGCTAATGTAAAAAAAACAAACACAATTCCGCAATGATAAGTTGTTAAAAATCATGGTACCAACGGATGTGAACAGTTACATCAGACATATTCAAAATTCAGCCTTGGTGCTAAAGCTCACCAGCTATCAGCCAATCAGAGGAGACAGCAGCTTTTTATTCAAACTTCTTATCGTTGGGAGCGGCTGTATACGGGGCGTTTTGGGAAAATTGTAGTTGGTGATTTCACAGAAGAGTTATGAAGTCAACACGCTGAAATGGCACAAAACTTTTATTAAATGTGTGATGCTGTGAAGCTCTGGTGGAGCCAGCTGCATGCTGGAATAAAAAGAAAAACAAACCATCATCCTCCTACCACTTCCTTTTGTCTTTTTCATCTTTTCCACTAGTAGTTGCATCCGGCTGTCACCTGATACAAGAAAGTATTTCCATGCACTTTCCATACGACTGAAAAGCCACAACGCAACAACTTTAATTTGAAAAGGGTGAAACTGGCGTTCCATTAAGCAAATTTATTTTCATCATTTCAATTTTAGGAAACACTTTTTCACATTTCACAATACATGATCAACATCCGGATGTTACTACTGGTGGAAACAACAAAAGAATTTACAGGAAGTGGTAGGAGGAAGATGGTTTGTTTTGGTTTGCTCCACCAGAGCTCTCCCAACATCACAGTTCATTCCAACATGTGGAATCCATAACTCTTCTGTAAAATTGCCGTCGCCGTTCCCAAGTAGGCGGAGCTTGTTGTTCTAACTCCTGATTAAGATGCAGATCTCTCCCTCCTCTGATTGGCTGATAGATGATGAGCGCTAGCATCATGATGAATTATGAATATATCTCACATAACTAATAACATTTGTCGCTGCCATATTTTTTAATGACTTGGCGCATGAACAAGCATATTCATGTGTGGTTTTAATTTTACTTCTTAGTTAACGGGAACACTGCAGTTGCGATATTGTGGTTTTACAATATTAGCAGAACATACACAAAGATTCACATGTTTGTAATGGAAGAACAGCTGGTGGGTGTAAATTACATGTGTATTATAGTTTGTATGAAAGAATAATGCTTAAGATACGTCATTTATCTGACCCTGGCTGGGGTCACTGAGCGGTTCCATGGGCTTCTCATGCCGGGAGGTTGATGTTTATTAAAAGAGTTCTCCTGCCCTGGTGAATCAGGTCACATCGAGTTGTGTGACTTGATTGTGACTCGGTTAGCTCCTCTGAGGTTGCACAGCAGCTCACATGAACTCACAACCTGCTAATATTCCACTCCTTCTGTTGTCCCGGCAACGGGATCGGCATCAGCTGAACGGTGAAAAGCCATGACGTTTAATTTGACGCTGGGATCAGAAGGGGAGCACATAAAACGCTGTTCTGTTGCACCGCGCGCCAAAAATAAATAAATAAATCATTAATAATAGAAAAATTCCAACAGGCAGAACCGAACCACTGCAGAAGCAGAGCTACGTTTGACAGATGATGCGCTGCTGCTGCTCATGAACTCCATATTTGATTTACTCCTTAATTTGGGATTTTATCCCTCAAGCTTTGCTCTGTGGCGCTAGTAGTTATTAGATGTGTTGACAAAGAGCTGCCTGGTCTTTTTTCCTTTCAAGAGTAGCAAGGCTTTTATGCCGTATCAGAAATGTGTTTGCAGTGCAGCACAAACACAGTGTTTGTGTTGTGTTGAAAATATATTTCGTAAAATAATCACCTTACAACTACAAAAATGTGTTTGTGGCGGTTTAATTTACAGTCTCCATTAATCTGTAACTGCTGCGCCACACAACAGGGATTTCAAATACATACACGAATAAATACAAACATTTTGATATAATCAGGTAACTTAAAATTAGATTTCAGGCACTTTATGATTTTCAGTTTGCATTTAGGAGCTGGAAGTGAAGTCCCCTGCAGTCAAGATGTTAAAATCTGCTTTTCCTCCTTTGTTAGTTTTATAAAACCCAGATAGTTTCATGTTCTCAGAGCCTGTGAGACAAATATTGATTTGTTGCTTTGTAAAACCCAGATTTTGCCACACAGAAACTGCGAGATCCAAATGGCAAAATAAATATAATAATATTAATAAAAGAAAAACAACATAAAAGTTTAAGTTAGATTACTAAGCTACAGCCAGGATAATATGACGCGTCTTCATGTAAAACCAGGTGATGTTCATTTGCACCAATGTTGAGTGTTCTCTGCCTTTCCATTTGAACCAATGTTGAGTGTTCTCTGCCTTTCCAGCTCCACGCTTCACTTATTTACATGAAGTGACATCCAGCTCTCTTCATGCTGTGATCAAACAGTTGGAAGGAGGTGATAGCACCAAACACTGAGGCTTGGTCAGGGATCTTGGCTCGGTTTTAGAGCGTCGTTTTTCATCAGAATTGGCTCTTGCCAAGTCAGAACTGGTCAAAAGAAAAAAAAAACTGTGAGTGGCTTGCTAAAGGACTTTGATCCAATTAACACCTATTGAGTTTCTTTTTGTTGTTTTAATTTTTGGTCATAGCCAGACTGGGTTGTGTTTGGAAAATCAACTTGTAAGGAGCGGGTTAGAGGAGTCGCTTCTTCCTGGTTGCATTTAGAGTTTTCTGCGGTTGTACTCATTGGATTGACAAACAGAACAATGGGAAAGTCAAAGGAAATCAAGTCGAGAACGTCTCTTTCTAGAACATCAGCATTTGTAATTGTTTGTGCCTCTTCTCCACATGGTCCTAAACATTTTATTTTTGAACAGGGTTAAACTCTGGTTTTGCTCAATCAGGTCAACTTTCTGAACCATGGAGCAACATGAGCATCAAAATGGAGGACTTGTTATCACATCTGGATCGGTTTCATGAAAATCTGAGATCAACGAGTGACGAGGAGGAGGAGAGAGAAGAGACGGAGAATTTGACACAATGAAGACGTATGTAATGTTCAATCCACATGTTTTTACCCTTATCAGTGTTTATTATTCAATTTACAGAAATCCAAGTTTGTAACATTTAATTAATACACTCTCTTAGAAAACTTTTTTTTTTTCTCCTAAAACCTTTTTTGGGATGATAAATATTAACAGAAATGAACTGTCACAAAAATGTCATCATCAGTTGTAGTCAGAAGATCAGATTTCTCTAAATCAAATTAGAATTAAAACCTGACCTGATTGAGAACAATGATGTCATTTTTGGATTCAGTAGTGCTAAATAGTCCCAATTTAATTGAAAAAACATAGACAACTTCCAAAAAATATCTTTTTTTGTAACCCAGTGTTATGTTTTTGCTAACTGTTCCAACCTAGCACCATGAGTTTGGAGTGAAAACTATAATCATTTTCTGTGCGAGCGTCTGCTCAGCATGAAGAAATCACTTTCCAAAATAAAAGAGACGAGTCCAGAGATGGAAATGCACAACAATATCACCCCTCGGTGTTTCTAAGATGACTTCCACCCAGAAGCAATAATGAACTGAGGCTCATTCTGGGTAACAATTCCAGTGAGAGAGAGAAAAAAAAAAAGAAGAAATCCAACAGAGAGCAGCACTCATTAAAATACAAAGAGGCTTAGTAAAGTGACAGCCGGGTCAATTACACACCGATGACAGAGGTTAGGAGCGGGAGACTCAGAGACGCGCCGCATACTGTGTCACTTTAAATATTTCTAATAAGCCTTCCATTCTGCTGCTGTGGGAAGAGGAATGGCTAAACGGGACAGTAATTACAAAGATTTCCTGGACCCGCGGCGCTGCCTTAATGGAAATTCTGAAGCACTTGAGACAACATATTTTTATTTCAGAACTAATAAAAGAGAATCTGTTTCCCTTGGCGAGGCCCTTAGAACCAACTGGTGGCAGCTGATAAGAGACTGGAAGCCTTACCCAATCAATAGCCCCGAGTTTCTTGATGAGCAAACCACAGAGTGGACAGAATACGTCTACCTTCTGAGGAGCAGCTCCAAAAACAGAAAGTGCGTTATAGCGCAGGGCATTCTGGGTAAACACAACCAAAACAAAGGAGCGGGTCTAGTTCTAGTGGGAGAAATGGCTTGTGGTCTTTAACCAAAGACAAAACAGAAACTGGTCAAATCTGATGCAACTTCACTTTTATTTGCATTTTGTAAAGAAGGAAGTTGTTCTCATTATCTTCTCCAAAGGTTTTTATGTTGTTTCCTTCAGTTGGTTCTTGGTGCAGCGCCACCACAGGTGAGGAGGGGAAGAGGTTTTCAAAGGGTTTGGTTTGTTTGACACAGTGCAGAGGAAATGAGAACCACAGCAGCTGAAAACAGAACAATCGAATCGATTCTACCACCAGGTGTGAAAACAGCCGTAGATAAACAGCAGGACGGATCCACGCTGTATGTTGTTTACGCCTCACTTTGATGAAAATGAGACTCAACAGACCAGGCAACATTTGTCCAATCTGTTACTCTGTGATGTTTGGTGAGGTTGTGTGAACATCAGTTTGCGGTTCTGAGCTCTTCTGCGCGTCGTTCTGCATTCACACATCAGAATCTGCCCATGTTGGCGTGGAAACCCCAGAAAACCAAAAGCTTCTGAAATACTCAGGCCGTTCACCGCGCCATTATCAAATCCTCTTTCTTCTGTGATGCTTGGTTCGGACTTCTGCGCGTCTTTTTCACTACACTACAGACGAAAACGCGTTGAGTTGCTGTTGTGTGATTTGCTATTTGTGTTAAAAGGCAAATAAATGGAGCTGTGTTTGTTCACCAAAGTGTCCTGACAAACGAACGCGGCTTTATTAGCAAAATAATAAAATACAACAAATTATATTATTCATCATCAGTATGAATTTGAAGACAGTTTGGATTTGGGTTCTTTTTTGGTTGTAGGAAATAGGAAAAGGGTTGTAACATCTCTGATCAAATGCATTAAGAATACATTATTGAACATAATAAACATGGGTTACATGGATCCTCTTGTTTCCTGTAGTAAATACTTTGAACAATTTTATATCAAATTTGCAGAAATATCTTGATGCTTCTTGTTTCCAACAACCATTTTAATCAAAGAGTTTCTAAAGGTTCATACAAAGTGCAAAGTGTTGCTCACTTGATTGTACAGCAAGAGGCTCTGAGACTGAATTCCTTCTCTGCAGCATCACACACACCTTTTAATTAGTCCACAGGAGGGTTATTGAACCTGGTCTGTTTTCTCCTGCCCACAGCTTCCAAGTAGAAACAACAAATATGCTCACAGCTTTGTGCACCGTGCTTTGTCTGACTTTGACTGTTCCACAGGCTGCAAACATGAGAACAAAGACTTCAAATGTTGTTGCCCCAGTGGAATCCTTCTCCCTATTGTTTCCAATAATAAATTGTTTTTGTTTTTTTTCCTTTCAGTTCAATTCAATTGTGCTAAAAAAATAAAACTTTATCTGTCCCAAAGGGAAATCAAATCTTGCCGTCAGTAGAGTACCTTCAAAGGCTCTTTGTGGACGGTGATGCTGTGGGCAGAAACGGCTGTCCAGTAGCAGTCAGTCTTCCAGTGAATTTGAAGAGGCCTCTGACTGAAGACTGTCCAATGATGGTTTCACCTTCTTCCTTCTCTCTCTTCTCTGCATCATGAAGCCTTTTTTTCAGACTCCTCTGGAATTTGGGCTCAGCATTCAGGTGTCATTAGAGCTTATGAGATGTTAGTCAGCTGCTCCCAGTTGTAAACTACACATTGTTGCCATGGTTACACAGCTTAGCAACTGCCTGAAAGTTAGGAAACTCCTTCCAGCTGCATGGTGTCCAGAAGCAGAGGGAGTAATTGTCCAAACATCAACGACTCAACCAAAGAATTTGTGAACCAAAGTCCACAAAACAAATAATTCAGAATTAGCGTAACAGAGATGCTGCATGCTGCCGCCAGCAGGCAGCGCAGTTCAAGGTGACGTTTTACCCTCTTCTGATGACAGATGTTAGTTTGAACATTGAAGACGTAGCTAAGGTTTGTCCTTTCTTTGTTGTTTCACAGACATTAAGGCCAGACCAGAGTTCAGCTGCCCGTACAAACCCCAGGAGTCCAGCTAAATAAGACGTGTTTACAGCTGCAAATGCTACAAGAGCTTTAAAAACTAAAGACACAAAAGAACAAAAAGAAAAAAAAAATGTTTGAAGTTGTCAAAGTTCAGAAAATTTGACATTTCTTAAGAACCCCATTGTATTGCTGTTTTGAGGTTTTACAATAAAGAAAAAAACATGAAACATTTGCAGAAAAGATGTCAGAGATGCTTCCCTCCGTGTGGGATGTTGAGATTTGTGGAAAATGAAAATGGGGGTGGGGGAGTTAATGATTTCCAGCTTAATGACACAAAATATATAACTAAAGTATTATCACTGGTATTTTTAGAGCCAGTGGGGAAAAAAAACTATGTATTACATGAAAAAACAGCATTTCTTAATACATTTATTTTTGAAACAAATCATTTTTACACAGAGCCACTGCTGAAGGTCCAAAGAGCCACTTGCAGGTTGCAGACCCCTGGGACTGGACACACTCCAACTGAGCATTGAGTTTAATTAAAAGTTCAAAATAAAAATAATTAAATTACTAACAAATAAATAAACTATATATTTAAAACAAATGTTGCATATTTATGCTAGAAAGACTTACATATGAAACCGTTTCATCCATGGATGGATGGTTGGATGGATGGATGGATGGATGGATGGATGGATGGATGGTGTAGTGGGGAACAATGTCTCCAGATGAATATCTCTTCATCTTTGTCCCAAACTTCAGCTGCTGACTGCACGCGCTGAAGGGCGGACCATAAAGGAGGAGCGCAGCGCGCGCGCACAAACACACCGCTGCCTCGAGGACATCTTTCTGTTCCTCCTGGATTCTAGAGTGAGAGGAGGGGGGGGCAAGAAAATCTCTTTTTAATTTCTGCTTCCTTTCTGTGGTTTTCTTTGATTCCCTCCTTTGTGGCGTTAGATCCCGACAGTCAGCAGTGAGCAGGTCTCCTCGGTGAGGCGGACATGGAGCCCCACACGGTCCCCGGAGCCGCAGCGCAGCTCTCTCTGTCCGACCTGTACTCCGTCATCCCCTTTAACGTCACCTTCCCGGAGGAGCTGGCCGGGCTGAACGCCACGGAGCCCGGCAGCCCGGTGAGGGGCGCCGGGGGTATGGTCATTGCCGTGTCCATCACGGCGCTTTACTCGGTCATTTGCGTCGTGGGACTGCTGGGCAACGTCCTGGTGATGTACGGAGTGATCAGGTAAGTATAGGCGGTATGTGTGTGTGTATATGTATATATACAATAAAACAGGTCTAATTCGGATTTTTTGAAACTAAAAAGTGACTGTAAGTGGGATGAAAACTACTCACTTAAAAACGTGGGACTTTTTTATTTTAAGTCAGAAAAGATCCAGCTTTTCCAATTTATTAATTAGAGACAAAATTCCATTGAATGAAATAGTCTTTGAAAACCTATAGAGTCTCATTAAAACTGTTTTCCTGTGGCTGGAGCCCTCACACAGATCTCTTCAGTTTCTCCTCTCGTCTTTTCTGCAGCAATAAGGTCTTTAATGATGATGAAAGAACGTTCATTATGAGTCTGATGGACCTTTTCTGTGTTAAAGTAGCCATATGTATTAAATCAGCTTGTTAAAATACCCAATTCTGGCTCATTTTTATGTAACTGGGAGAGTTGACCATAGTTTTATTTCAAATATTCCGGTATAGAGTAATTGCATCCTCAGGACTTTGACTCTCAGCATAAAATATAGTTCAATTCAATTTACTTAAATAGCTCCAAATGTCATCTCAAGGCACTTAATGAAAATAAAATAATGAATTAAATCAGACGTACAATCCAACTGATTGGATTATTCAAAATTGATTAAAACGTTTCCATTTAAGGAAACCCAGCAGATCCAGTCATTCATTTGCTGTAACAAACAAAACAGCAAGAAGAGATTTTCAAGATGTGGCCTGATTTATTCTGACTGAAAAACTCTTCATCTAACCTGACCAAAGTGGACAGCAGCACTGGTCAAACTCCCAGTAGAGTTTCACAACTTCCTCATGATTACATTTTTCTAAGGTGGAACAGAAATGCCAGGTTTTTTTCTTGCATCGTTTTTTTTTCTCGCACCCAGCTGGCATTTAGACAGTGTCCACTGGTTGTTATGGAGACGTGGTGACCCCCAACAATTATCTCTTTGCTGCATTTCCTTAACAGCGTGGCGCGACCTTCCTCTGCTCACTGCGTCTGTAGGCAGGATGAACACGAGTCCAGTGGCTCGCAGAAGGTGTGTGTGTCCCATTACAGTCACAACCCGGGAAAACAGAAAGTTCTGGACTATTAACCAATTCTGATTTATTTACCTAATGTCAAGATGAAAGGAAAAAAAAAAATCTTACAATAAAATATAATAAATGCTAAAAATAAAACCTTTCAGAAAAATTCATTTGTATTAGAAGTTGCTCAGCAGCACCTGCCTATCAGAACCTGATTGGTTGGATTGGACTTTTGCAGGAAGTGAAAAGAAATATTCATGAATTTCATCTCGTCTTATTATGTCATGATGTGTGTTTGCGTGCATGCATTGGATCCTATTGTTCCTGGATGAACTCTCTTCATCATGAACAAGTGATGAAGAGAGTTCATCATCACCCACCCAGGTAGGGCCGGGTGCACATGGAGTTGTATCGTGACATTTGCTGTATCATAATGACAAAAATAAAAAACAATTAGCTGAAAAACAATTTCTTCTGTATAGAAAGCAATCATAGCACCACAAACACAAATACTGTTCTTGAAAAACACAAGAAAAAAAAAAATACTGAAAAACAGATTTATGTTAATAAATTGAACAAAGTAACTACATTTAATCATATCTTTGATAATTATTTATGCTCGCATTAAGCAGTTGAAATAGTAAATATAAAGTTTCCAATAATACTGACAGTTTTGTTCACTGAAGTTCATTAATTGGAATTTATTGAAACATTGATAATACACTGCAGTACACTCTCTTATGAAAAGATCATAAAACGTAATTGTCTGAGGATGCTGTTCAGAAACAGGCTCCATTAACCAGTCTGCTCTGATTGGCTGATCCTGCCGGCACATCAGAAGGGCGGTCAGATTTATTTTCTAACACCGCGGTCTCAGCGGACAGGCAAACAGGAGGAGAAGCAGCAGGACCTGGCAGCAGAAACAAACTGTCAGATCAGCTGCTGGTGGCATTTTACTGGAAAAGAGACGAAAGCCAAGATCTGCAGAGGAAAAAAAAAAAAAGAAAAGAAAACAAAAACGGGAGAGTATTTCTGAAAATTCACATGCTTGAAATGATTTCCCGATTTTCTGAGGTCTGAGTGAAAATTGTGTGTGAAACAAAACACAACAGGAGGACGAATGGAGTGACATGATGGTAATAAACGATGTAGGTTAGAGGCTACAGGCACCAGGTCAAAACATGCCAGTGAGTTCGATCCCTAATCTCAGACATTTGCTCTCAAACTCTTGACTAGATAGTTTTCACCTGTTTATCTCCTTGCCTACTAAATTACATACAGATGAACTTATTCTTTCTGAGGACTGATTTGTCAGGCAGAGTGAACATGTATAAGTCAAATACAGCAGCAGGAAATAAGTAAAGTACATGTAATTACTACTGTTTGATTTTGATCATTCTAGTCAAAGTAAAATTAGGTCCTGTGTACAAAACACCTAAAATGTGACAGAGATCTTTTTATGCAGAACTATTTTCTAAGTCTGACCAATTTTTTTTCTCCTGTGACCTTGGAAATGATCTGCAAGAAAAGAAAATCATCAGCTTCTAAAAATAATGGCCTTTCATTCTTTGTAAAATGTATTTTGTGTCCTTAGTCATCTTTTGGCCATAAAGGTGTGCTGATTGTTTTTTGTTTTTTTGCTAAAATTACTTGGCAAAAATGACTTAGGCCATTATTATAGGAAAGAGATAAAATTATAAATATAGAAGTTAATAGTTTGAGGGTTATTTTTTTATTTCCTTGTTTTTTTTTTCTAAAGGAACATTTAATAAATAAATTAATCTTTACAAAATTGGATCAATTGTGCTTTTTTATTAGATTTTCTAGATTATAAAAAAACATAAAAATAAAAATTTGAAAATAATAATTTTATTCCAATTCAAAGCCCAACAAATAAATACATAAAACAAATGAAAAACCTTGAAAATAATCATTTTTTGATGGGCTGTTCAAAGAAGAAATTATTTTCGAGTTGGAAAGACTTGATGAGAAACCATGATTGCTCAAATTTAGTTTTTTATTTATTTATTTTTTGAAGCCCTTTAGCAGAAAAAAAAGTGCTATTAGGAAAAATTAAACCAAGAAAAAACAAAACTTTTTAATATTTTAATGTCTAATAACTGGTTTGTCTACAGAATACTTATTTGAAAATCATTGTGGTATCCTGATCAAATCCTCAAAACTGTTAAAATCCCAAACTGTGTCCAGTTTCACTCCTTTACTGATGTTTTATGTAGATTTATGAAGACTGGTGCCATGCATGCTGCCAGGTTACAATTATCATCAATCAATCTGATACACAGTGCAAAAGTACTGTCATAAAATGCATATTAAGAACGACTGAAAACATCTGAGTCACGACAAGGAATATTTAATAATTAGTTGATGCAGAAGAGAGCGGTGAATGTTTGTTGTAAAGTAAAGGCAGAAATAGTTCAAATGAAACCTTGTGTCTGAATTTTCTTCAGTATAAACAAAGAAAGGAAAAACATCTTTCCAGTCACATTGAAGTGGTTTCCTGTCCAACAGGATCCAGTCATCCAGCGGTGAAAACTCTCCTCCAAGAGCCGCTGCAGGTCACATAATTACTTTACAGGAAAAAACCAAATCCAATGAATTTCACGTGAAAATCACATGAGAGGACTTGTTAGTGATTGAATCCATTAGGCTTTAGTTACACTTTGCACAATGGAAGCATCACAAAGGGCCTTGCAGTAGATAAAAACAGAGTGAAAAAAAACAACAAATAGAAGAAGTAATGAGCAAAACACAAAAAAGAAAAATGCAGAAATGTAGAGTTAACTGATTGGTTGCTGGTTTGAGACACTGGATTATTATTTTGTTCATAATGACAGTTTAAAGAGAAACACTAGACGAGTACAAAATGTTCAAGGTTCCCTTTTCTCCCCCAAGAAATGTTTCATGGACCAAGCTTGCAAAAGAGGTAGATTATTTTTTTCCTGCATTGCAAAGTTGGAAGTTATGAAGTTTATCCTGTAAAACAGAACCCATTATTAAATAGCCATAGACAGACGAACTAATTGAGCAAGATGAGGTTATCAAAGTAAAAAAGGGGAACTAAAAATACAACTGCTGCTGTTGGCTTCTGGCTTAGATTCAGGCAGGAGTCATTTTTCCGCATCATTTTTACTTTTATTTGTATTTGTAAGTAAGATTTTTTGTTTTATGTTCCCACTTCAACAAACAAAAACAAAACCCGGATCCAATATGGCTGCCATTCTTATACAGTATGGTGAGAATTGCAGGCATGAATTACTTGTTGGCACCTTTGAGAGTTTTTCCCTCGGTCTCACGCTTAGTGCTGTATTTGTGTCATACGAGTTTGAATGAATAGCAATTAGCTGGTTAGCTCCACATTAATTACTAAATGTTGCTGTTTGTCTCATGCAGTCAGGTGTGACTTTACTCCCAGATTAGGGCTTCAGTAACTCTGTCCTTCTAATACGAATTAATGTTAAAAACACCAATTATCAACCAGCTGGGAATATATTTACTGCTTAAAAGCTTCTAACTGAATCTTGGTGAGAAATTTCTAAACTATCCCCTTAAGCATTCGACCTTCATTATAGATAAATGTCTATGTGGCTAACGCATCAGCGAGGTTATGTAGCCGCTGCAGATAAGAGCTCTGATATTTGTGCAACAAGCAGTCTGTTAAATCACCTCTGAGAATGTAAGGAAATCAAAATCAAATGAAATCCAACCCGAAGCTACTGAGATAAGAAATGTGAACATTTTTACAGGTAAACACGACGGCTCAGAAAAACACAGAGAACGGAAAAGATCCAGAATAAGAAACCATTAGATGTGAATGACATTTTAATCTGAGCTGATTCAAATCAGAAGCTTTCTTTATGAAAAAAACCCAAAACAACAACAACAACAAAAAACATCCATTTGTAAGTTGTTTTCTCCTGGCTGCATGTAAGTAAGTGAAGCCTCATAAATTTTGGATTCTGGCCTTCGCTCAGATGCCCATTTCAAAACACTGAAATGTGTACAAGCACTATTTATAGCAGATCTGCATGGATCCTCACGTCAGTGTGGATTGGGCATTGGGCGGTGGCGCTGTTGAGAGCCCTTGGTCTGATTGCTTGTGGAAAGGCTCACACTGACATCTTTGGGGATGGACTGCTCTAAATGCAGGTTAAGTCTGCAGCACAAAACTCCTTGTAGGTGTTTGGTCCTCCACATTCCTGCTACCATGCTTGTTAGAAGAAAATGAAGTCGATTGCTCATGAAGTTCAGAATTAAGTGGCCTCCGTTTGAAGTCAATTCAGTGGGCATCCACAGTAAGGAAATGTGATTACCTAAGAACAGCAGAGGTACTTTTATGAGGACAAGACAAAAGGTCCTTTTCGAGGAAGTCCTGAAAAGACTCTGGAAATTTAGAGGTGATGAATCAGAACAAGGAGGAATAAATCTGCAGTGAAGCCTGCAAGCATAGATCCACCTGTTGGGAAAAAAAACGTAAACAATAGATGAGTGTGACAGTCGGCAAACTGATTCACGGTGTCCAGAGACCAGAGGAAGGTCAACAGGGACGACTGAGTTCTGAAAATCAAACAGAAGCTGCGTTTTCATTATAAATGTGCGCAAACATTTGTCTACTTTCCGCCAATGTCGAAGAAATGCAATTTTGCAATTGTGGAGTTTTTGTTGAATAGCAATCGCCAGTTAAAATCACACGTGAATAAGTTTGTCATGAAGTCATCAAAGCTTCACCCTCTGGCTACTTCCTGGTGTCATTGTTGCGCCAGTGGCAGTGATCATGTGACTCATGTGATGTAAAACAAGTCCTTCTATTGCAGTTTTGCGAAATAAACAAAATTCGATTGAGCAGAAAAACCACCTCATCCTAGCAGCAAAATATTTTATTGACAAGTGAGATTTTTTTCCAATTTATAACGTGTCATTCCACGTATTACTGAAATTTCAGTCTAAAAACTTAAGAAAACCCTTAAAGTCGGAAAGTCGGTGTGACCTTTTCTAAATTTGACTTGAATATTCCTCCTGACCCTTCGACCAGATGGCAGCAGGTTTGTCTCCACATGTTTGTTTTTTAAAGCTCAAAGTCCAATATTTTGCACCTAAAAAAGCTCTCAATTTCTGATTACTTATACATTTTTTGACAAACAAAAGAGGTGAGCACAAAAATAAATATATTTATAATTATGAGACATCAAAAGAGGGACAGGATAAACACTGTCCCTCAATGTTTATCCTACACTCCATAACCAACTATTCTACATGTTGCTGCTTAATTTTGAACCCTTCTACTTGTCTTGTATGCATTTTTGTTCCAACCAGATACACCAAGATGAAGACAGCCACAAACATCTACATCTTTAACCTGGCCCTGGCCGATGCCCTGGCCACCAGCACGCTGCCTTTCCAGAGTGCAAAGTACCTCATGAACACCTGGCCCTTTGGACAGGCTCTGTGCAAACTCATCATTGCCATTGACTACTACAACATGTTCACCAGTATCTTCACCCTCACTATGATGAGTGTGGACCGCTACATCGCTGTGTGCCATCCCGTCAAGGCATTGGGCTTTCGGACACCGGTCAAGGCTAAGATGATCAACGTCTTGATATGGGTCCTGTCGTCCGCGATTGGGGTGCCGATTATGGTTATGGCTGTGACCAGAGTAACAGAAGCTGGTAGGGAAACCAGCTACGGTCTCTTTCACTATGACATTTATGACGTTTTAGATTTCTTGAAGCATTAGTTATTATTGTTTTTAATGGTAATTTATTTTCTTGTATTATTGGCACTGGATGTACTTAAGCTAATGTGAATAGTGGTACTCATAAATAAATTTAGGGCTGCATTCACACCAGTCCTGTTTAGTCCACTTTAATCAAACTTCAGGTTTTTTTGCCTAGAATGTCCAGTTCTAGGCAAACAAACATTTGGGGAGGTGTGACCTCACAATCGAACTCTGATGCAAACTAAAGAAACAAACTCTGGTTTACCTTAAAGCTTAGGTCTCGGTTTGGATGAATTGAACTCTAGTGCAGTTCAAATGCATATGTGAATGCCAAGTGGACCAGAGTCTGCTCTTAAAGCAGGAAGTGGACTATAGCTCAGAGCATTCTGGGTAAATACAATCAAAATAAACGTGAACGTTTACCGCTAGTGCAGTAATGGCCGATGGTCTTTTGCTAAAGACAAAATAGAAATTCTCAAGCTGCCAAAATCTGACCCCACTCCATTTTTGTTTATGTTTTGTGAACAAGGAAGTCATGCTCATATCTTCTTCTTCAGATGTTTTCAGTGGTTCTTGGTGCAGTGCCACCACAGGTGAACAAAGGAACTGCCTTTTAAGGGTTTAGTTTGTTTGACACAGAGCAGTATAAAACAAACTGCTGTAGCTGAAAATGTAACAAATGTTGCAATTTTGGTTCCTGACCATTAATAGACTCGTGCTTTTTGGAAACATGAACATGACTACAAGATAGTCTGACTGTGATTGTAAGTTTTGGGCACAAATGATCCTCACTTTTGGATAAGTGAGAGTCAAAGCAGTTGACTAATTTGACATTTTCAGTTTCTAAAACTCACCATATATTGTAATTGCATAAAGCTGTGCTATGTCTAGAGTTAAATCTGATTCTGACTGCAGTGGGTCAAATTGGACCGAGGTTCATGACATAAAATTGGAAACACAACTGTCATATGAAATGATTTGAGACAACTATTGTTCTTAATTGTCTTTACGACAATAACCTGCAGCAGTATTACTCAGTGGTGTCCCGATCCGATACTGATATCTGCCTGGGATCAGCCAAAAAATGATCAACAATCAAATTATATCAGCCTGCTCTTAAAAGTATGCGGTATAAGAATATTTTATAGGAATGCTCTCCTACAGCATTCCTATACGGCAGTGTTTGTATGGCAGACCCATTGGTTAGTAATAAAAGGCTCAGTTGTTCTCATACCTATTGCTGTTGACAATATCACTTGACCAAGCCTTTTATAACATTCCACACTACAAAATCAGAAATAGCAGTATGTATGATGCAGTCATACAGATACGATATCAGGTCAATATTGGTATCAGCCGATACTCAAATCTCAGCATCGTATTGGAAGTGAAAAAGTTGTATCGAGACACCCCTACTGTTAGTTTTGAGATTGTTTTGCACTTTTGGAGCCTAATGGAGATGGTAATGCTTGTAATCCTTCAGCTGAGCTTTAAGTCCATCAAATCGCTTCCCCTGCCCCCTGTTCTCTTTCAGGTAACATTACATGCATGTTGAAATTTCCTGACCCTGACTGGTACTGGGACACCGTGACTAAGATCTGTGTTTTCATCTTCGCCTTTGTGGTCCCTGTGATGGTCATCACTGTTTGCTACGGCCTGATGATCCTACGTCTGAGGAGCGTCCGTCTGCTCTCGGGCTCCAAGGAGAAAGACCGCAACATGCGGCGAATCACCCGCATGGTCCTGGTGGTGGTGGCGGCCTTCATCGTCTGCTGGACCCCCATCCAGATCTTTATCATAGTGAGGACAATGGTGGAGATCAACACCAGGAATCCTTTTGTAATAGCCAGCTGGCACTTGTGCATCGCCTTGGGCTACACCAACAGCAGTCTCAATCCTGTCCTCTACGCCTTTTTGGATGAAAACTTCAAGCGTTGCTTCAGGGATTTCTGCCTGCCCTGTCGGGCCCGCATGGAGCAGAACAGTGTGACCAGCGCCCGCAACACCACCAGGGAGCCGGTGTCCGTCTGTGCTCCGACCGAGGCGGGAAGGAAGCCCGCATGACTAGCCGAGGAGAGGGTCCCACTTCGCTCCAACATGAGCACAATCCATCAAGAGCCACAGTCACAGGACACCCTGATCTCCACCACAGAGTTTTGATGCCCAGTGAGGGTATAATAAGCAGGAATCTCTGAGCTCAAAGTCAAAAATACATTGTCTGACTTTGACAGACTGTCCAAAGCCCATCATCCTACGGCAAGATGATGAAACAGAATGCTCTTAGTTTTTAGCTCAGAATAAGATGGTAGAAGAGTTCAAGACAACAGCAGCAGCTGGTACACTTAGGAGGATTTCAGTGATTGCCTTAGCAGGTGAAACATCCACATCAGAAAAAAACAGCTTCCGTGTTTGTTTGTTTTACATTAACAAAGTGAGGAATATATGACACCAAACCAACGATGGCTTGGTGGAAGAGTCCTCTACCTGAACAGATTTAATCAAAAGGAGGCCACAACGAACTGTGCTGCACCAGAACGAGTGATTGGAGGATTTTAAAATGTTTCTTGCTGGATATTTAGAAGTACAATCAATTTCAAATGAGATGGAAGGATACATATCACAGAACGTCTGTATCTGGATGTCAGTAGACACACTTTGAGATTAAAATATTCAGCTGTCCACTGGAGACCACCACTGGCTGCCTCAACCACGACAACGACTTAATGTCTGCAGACTAGTACTTCAAGGCTGCCAGTGATATTCTGTTCAATTTTACTCCACACCAATAATTAGAAAAAGAAACTCGGAGGTCTGTCTCACTTTGTTGGACACTTGTGAAAAGTGGCGCGGTGCTCTCTGAAGCGATGGCTCACTCTGGGAAAAATTCAGCTTCCTCAATCAGACCGGAGCCAGCGGAGACGGAGGTGATGACTGATGACTTCAGCTGAGCGGACATGCTTCACACGACTGTTTGTTAAAGAAGTCAAATCTAGCTAAATTTGACAATTTGTGGGTTTTCCTGCAAGCTCAGAGTTTAAATTGTGTGAACAGAGAGAGGCGTTTGGGAGACATTAGACACATCTGAGCTAGTATGTAGCCTTCCTAAAGTAGTAACACTACTTTCACTTTTGGCCATCTTCACTTTGTTTGCATTAAAACCAGTGGTGGGACTCAATCAAATTTTCTTTATCCGAGTTCATTGCAGGGTCTGTAATTAACTTAAGAAAAGGTGAAACGACAATGTAAACGTTTGCATTAAACAATTTAATCTTAAGTTACTTTAAGAGAAACGCTGAGGTGCTTTGTGATTGGTTCCCCTTTCTTCCCTCTGAATATTTCGATTCTGCTGCTGTCTGTTTATTTCACGCAGAAAAATACGAGACTGCAACTGATTAGACATCATGTGTAAGAACAGCCTACAGAAACTGTGTTGGACTTTCTCACTGGCTCTGAGATGGAGACAATAAACAGTACATGCTCTGTAAACAACATGAGATGTAAACGTACGCCATGTGGTTTGTTTCCTCGTGTGTTAGCGTATCGTGTGCTGTAGAGTGTATAGCTGTTCATTCTATGACCATTGCTGCCTTTGTTGGGTGTGTGAATGTCTCTCAGAGCATGTAACCTTTACAAATTCTAATTTCTTCATGAAAGAATGTAATGTTCTGTACATTATGAATACAGATGTTTTTTTAGGCTAACGATACAAAACAGGATGCAAGTTCTTCTTCTTTTGGATGCTGCCTGAAGGGATCACTCGACTGAATCATTTGCATTCATTCATTTGAAATTGAACGTTGTTATTCACTACATTCACGAGTCTTGTTTTCTCTGTGACCTTCCTCTTCTCCTCCTGTAGCTTAGCTCCATATTCTAAATTATACGTCCGTATCTGTCCTCTCCTGAACCATCTTAGCCTCTCTGGCTTCCCAGCCTAAACTTTTCTTCTAATATATAAATCTCAGCCTTGTCACTTCCACTGGCTGCATTTCTGTTAACCATGTAATTGCACAATTTGACATTTTGAACATTTATTTGCTTAATGTAAACATACCAATTTGGAAACCCCCCCATTTTTTTCATAAAAAGAGTTGGTGCTAGGATGAGGTGTTGTTTTTTTTTTTTGGCTGTATCGAACATGCAACGGAAACACGAGTCACATGATCAACAACTTGATGTTGCCACTGACACAAATCACAAAGAAGACATGTTTTATTAATAACTTATTTACATGGGATTTCTATTGGTTCTTAATTAATGTAAACAAGTGTGGAATTGTATTTTTTTGACACATTGAAATTTTTTTTCTCACATTTGTAATGGAACCGCAGCTGACAGAAACGTTTCCTTCAACTCTGACTGTTTTTGCCATCCTCTCCATCCGGTCGGCCAGAGGTAATTAAACTCTCACTGTTCTTTTATCCAGTACCTGCAGCTCCTTCTGTTAAACCACATAACCCTGCACCACAGAAAAAATGGGTACATTTACATATTGTAGAATCAATCCAGCACCAGGTAAATACCAATTCTGATATCAACCTATTTTTTTTTTTTTTTATTTATGTTTGGTAATTCATCAAACCTTTCGCATTTTAGGTTCCAGAAGTTTCTCCTATGTCCAAACATAGGAGATAATTTGGTCCAGGTTTATATTTTATTGACACATTAACATGGCAAACAGAAGCAATGGAAAACCAAAAAAACCCCCCAAAAAAGATAATTAGAGAGCAAATCAAACCAATCTTTTTTGAGATAGAGTTAAGAAACCACAACACAAAAATAAACAAAAACTTCAAGAGCGTATCTGAAACTAAGGTATCGATCTAGAGATCCCAGTATCAATCCAATACAAACACGATCTGATGTTGACCTGATCAATATTTGTGATAGATCCGCCCACCTCTACTGAAAGTTGGTGTATCGACTCACTTACCTCATTATTCTGTATTCGTAGAATGAAGCTCTGATGTATTTTCACATAAAAAGCAAGTTTAGGAAGATATATCTACTCCACGTTCACTGAACTCCAAAACACACAGTCCATCAGTTTAGAGCTACCTCTGGCTAATAATAACTAGAACACTGATCAGTATATTTAATGTACATTTTCTTGATGATGGGGTTTAACAAAATGTAATGCTTACTGTTTGTTTACTGTGTTATATTTTTATGGTGTAAACACTTTGACCTGCCTGGTTCTGAAATGTGCTGTACCAACTTGACTTGTAGCTGGCTGCGGTTTAAGGCAGGATGAGTTTGTCCTATTTTGACTCATCAAGATGGAAAAATTTGGAGCTCAACATTTTTCTTCTAGTTTTAGATAAAATCGGACCATCAGAGAGTTCACTCATGTCTTGTTTAAGTAAAGCCTCAGTGCTGTATTTTTTCTTTTTATGCTGTTAATTGTAATTTTTGTTTTACTCCTTGATACTTTGTTGTTGTAAATAATTTAGTTTGATGACATTGTTGGTGTTGGTGTTATGTTGTAGTTGTAATGGCTTGTTTTCAGCTCTCTGGTTTTATCCTGATCAGGACGTCCAGGAGAAAAAGATGAATAATCCCAATGGATTTATGTCCTGCAAAAATAAAGTCAAGTAAAAAAAAATAAGCATAAATTATTTCTCATGTCTTTAGTATCAGGACCACTTGAGCTAGATGTAGAGGACAATGTTCCTCTGTTTTCTGGAAGATACTATTTGAATACATTTGCTAGTAAATCCAGAAATCCTTTCTGTCTTAAACTGTCTCTTGGAAATTGATGTTCTGTCTTTAGATTTTTCTTTGTGCTTTCCTCTTCCTCATTTTCAGAGTTAACTGGTGAATAGATATTCTGCTGTGTGACTCTTTCTTAGCCGCCTCAAGAAACACCCAAATGATTCTTTTGCTAATTGTGAGTCGACTGCTTTAATTTTCTGTTTTAAAATGGTTTGAAAAATCAATGGCACTATCACAACTAACTGCCATGTTTCTGTTGCTGGCTCAAGGCATTTAGGTTACCCAGGATAGATAAAGACTTGGTGCCTCCTCTCCAATTCCAAAATACCGTAATGATAAGTGTGTAAGATAGCTTTCAATAATAGGTATTCAAGTCCTTTTCAAATCTGTTCCAAAGCAAATGAAAATGAAAACATGAATGGTTTTCTATTTCTAAGTTTTTAGATGAGATTATGAACTTAAGAAACAAAGAGGTTGTACTAAACTTATGTAACTACACCACAGCTATAGCGTCTCCAGTAGCATTTTTAGGTAACCTAGCTAGCATAAGACCTGCACTGTGCAATACGTCCAAAAAGCAACAAAAACAAAAAAAAATCCCCAAAAACCTCAGAGAGGGACATGTTACCATCAAACATATAAGAGTAAACTAAACCAATAGTGAAGCTAGTAACTGATTCAAATGAACAATTGAATAAGTGAAACAGCTTTGAGATGCTAAAATGCTAACTTTAGCTTGTGAAGACAACAGAAACTTTGCTGTTAGCTAAGCTGCAAGTCAATGAGAATTCTTTAAAAGATTAGCATATTTCTCAGAAGGACATTTCTAGAAGAGAATTAGTTTAAACCTTTACTTTGAATCACCTGATAACGGCATGTAGCAGTTTACAGCACATTTGCTTGGCAGCAGTGTGAGGTAGTTAATAACATAGGTATGTGGGTGTGTGTGAATGCTTGTTTCTGTCATAGATTTTTGTGCTGGCTCAATTATAAGATGACGACAAGCTAATGTTTTCTGGATGGATGATGTGAACATGTTATTCTAAACAACTTGCCTGTCATTCAGTGGACTGAGGTTCTGCAGTAGAGTCATCAGTAGGAGTTGTTTGGTTTCCATGCATCTCTGCACTCTTGATAATTTTCTCCCATTCTCTGTTGTTTGTCAATAGCTACTGAAAAAAACAACAAAAAAAAACTCCAGTGGCAGATGGTGTGCTTGGCCTTTTGCACATTCTGACTTAAATTGTGCCATTAAGGTCGATTTCCTCATTCTCATCTCATGTCTGCAGTTTGTTTGGTAGCAGATTAGCGTCTGTTCTCTTAAAATGTTTCCATCTTTTAAGGTGTATCATTGCAACACTGATGCTGAAGAGCAAATAAAACTGTCTTTGGACTCAGAGCTATTTGAGTCTTTTATCTGTTGCTGTAAACTCAGTCCTTTCCTACAGGGATCAGTATTCAGAAGCATCACATTAAGATCGAATGGCAATTTGTTCTTTAACAGTTTTTTTGTGTGTAGGATTTCACATGTAAATAATCCAAGTTATCCCCAGACTTTAGGCTTTAGCTGGTGCGCTGACGCCATGATTTTTTTTCTGGACCTTAATTTTACACAGAATCTTCTGTCATGTAGATTCAGGTCTCCATTCGATTCTTGCACACAGTGAACCTTTGCCTATTCAAGGTTTATTATGTGTGGACTTTTTCCCCCTGAAATTCCTAATTACATGCAGAAAACTCCCTAATTCCTGAATTTCTGTGTTGAACACATCAAAAATATTCTGAAGAAAATGTAGCATTGAAGGCTGGAATATCTTGGCATAAACCTGGAAACACTCAAAATATTACCACGTATTTTTGGTCTCATGTCAAGTGCAAATGTCTTAGTACACTTGAAATGAGACAAAACTAACTTCCAAGTCGCTTTTCAGCAAGAAGGAAAAGTTAATAATGGGGATTATTGAATTTCAAGTCAATAACTCCCATGTTATAAGATGTTGTCATAATCTACAAAAAATGTCTTGTTAGAAGTGAAACAAAATGTCAAAGGAACAAGTACTTACAAGTATAACATTAGAGACTTTTTTGAAACATTAAAACAAGGTTCTAAAACTTGCTCAAAAGTTACTTTTAAGTTTGTTTTGTCTTACTTCAGGTGTTCAAAGATATTTGCTCTAGAAACTAGACCAAAATTTATTTTGGGATTTCAGTCATTTACAGCCTTCCATGCAGATGAAAAAGTAATGATGATTCCATCCATGAGTCAGTTAGGGTGTGGCTGTAAAAAAAAAAAAAGGTATAATGTCAGAGATTTAGAAATGAGCATGAGGAAGGCAAAGAGAGGCAAAGGGCATTGTGTTTCAGAATAATTGAACTAATCTAAATGATAGATTTATTAATAATTGCCCAACACAATTATTTATAGCTGTTCAAAGCAAAAAATAAATTGACTAAATATTTAGTTAAGAGTAGCTCTGTCTAGGTTTCCTGGTTGCAGCAGTAAATGGTTTCAGACTGGAGCTGATGGGATTTAAAAATCCATCCTGCATGACTGTGATTGAGTTGAAAGCCAAAGAGTGCTTCAGAAAAGTTCATTGTGGCGTTTCAGATGAACAAGCCCAAAATGACTGAAGGCTTCCCAGAGTCCCTGGGAGTGCTATCGACACCCATCAGAAAATTAAACTGCCCACTGTGCATCTCCTCTCCAGATTCAGAGCACAATCAAGGAGTCGCCATGGACACCGGCAACATCTCGGGCCCAACGCTCTTCAGAGTACGGGCTGGAGAGAGAGTCACAATTCAATTATGGAGATATCCGCACACAGTCTTCTACACAGGCACTTAATAATTAGCCCGACTGCTTTTTCCACAACAAAGAGATCTGCAATGTTTCACTGAAAATGGCCTTGATGTGTTATAAACACAGGAATGTGGGCTGCAGCTGCCCACTCACGTCACATGGTGTTTATGAATATCCCTGAAATGATCTGTGACAGATGAAGGTCTGAACTTTAAATAGACCAGAAACAAACATCTTTTCATCCAACAAATCGAGTTTTGGTGACTGGTTCCAGCTGTGACTGGGTGAGAGGCAGGAACTCGACCAGGACAGGGAAAACACACAGCTCAAACAATAATGTATACACACACACACACACGCACACCAACACACCCACACACGCGCGCGCACACAAGACCCCCCCCCCCCACACACACACACACCTAACAAAAATTTTAGAAAGACCAATTAACTCAACAGTTGTCATGCTTATGAACTGTAAGAGAAAACCAAAGAACATGGACTGAACTTTTCCAATCATTTTGATCAGTTTACATTGGAGGCATCTGGCTGCTGTCACCAAAAATCCCCAAGGAATTTAAATGTACAACATTTTAGGAAGAAAATCTGATGACAATCTATTCAGGATTAAGCCAAAAGCTTGATGACTACTAAAGGTGTAACATATCAACTGAAAAAAAAAAACCCCAGCTGTTTAATTTGTTTCTATTTGCTTTTATCCCTGATTAATAATCTGAAATGATGGACGTGTCAAACACAAAACCTCTGGTGGATAAAACCAGACACACACTTTGACGTCTAAGTTTTAAAACCTTCACAGAGACAAACAGTGGAATCTGAATTACCTTCCTCTTTGTTTAACCTCTGAGACGACAGGGGTAACTGGCATGTTAACACATTTTCATTAGTTTGTCTTTTGGCTTCTTCTGCACAACCAGCAGTTAAGGATCTTCTGTATCCTGGTCTGGAATCAGGGATTTGTCTTTAACTGTGGCGTCATTCATGCCTGCTGATCACAACGCTCTTCTCAACACAAAGGTAATTACAACAAGCTAAATGTTTCCTAAGCTTTAGACACTGACTGGCCTCTGGACTAAAGTTTGGTTCCAGCTTATGAGTTATTGATATATTTTGTATTACTATTCCAAAGCAACTTGTGTTGCAACGTTTCCACTGTTCAGATTCATTCTTCTTGTTTCTGTCATGCTTAAAAGTCTTAACGTGACCTGCGTAAATGCAAAAAGCAGTTTTTTTCAAAATCAACTTGTTTTTCATATTTTACATCATCTTATCATGTTATTCCCTCATTACAAACACAGCTGGAGTGTTGCTTTGATTCTGTTTGTATTTGGGTTCGATTTCTGCTGCACACCATGACGCATTGGGTCAAAAACACCTTTTAGTTGTTACTAACAAAAAGACGCAAAAAAGGACAGACGTAATACATAATTTGGGTTATTTATTTTCCTTAAAAAAACATTGCCATATTTTCCAGAGTTGTAATTTGTGTAATAACGCCCAAATAAATAACATTTTCTCATTTATCACACTGAGACTTGAAATACACCGTCCCTATCAATTCATTGTCAGTGAACATCCTTTACAAAAAACTAATGAGCCAAAATATATGTTCAATCTTACGCACACTGCTCTCACTGGCGTCAGAGAATATGGGATGTATTCTCTCTGAACCAAGTGAACCGAGGCAGAGCGAGCCCTGAGATTCACCCCAGTGATCAGAACATTGTGCTTAATGAACGGCGCACGCACACCCGACAGTACACACACGCTCTCACATTAAACCTCTGAAAAAGGAAGAGGAATGTCAAGAGGTGAGAGGCATTCTGCTGAGGGGGGAATCAAAGAGAAGAGAAGGAAACTGTTTCTGAGTCAATAACATGCAGATCTCGTTATTTCTGGCTCCATTAAGTTTCTCATTAAGACTCTGTGCTTCATCACGGAGGTAACAGAATGAAGCTGGCTTTGTGAGGAAACAAACAAATTCAGTTTGATGTTTTTGTGATTCTTAAGTTGCTCCTTTCTTCTGTTTTTTTTTAATAATAAACATCTCTGAACTGGAATTATGTCCATTCAACCTTATTGTTGGTTTGACTGTGAAAAACTCCATCCACCTTATGTCCATTCGGTGTTTTAATCAGTAATTCAGACTATGAAGGCAGATCACAGGTTCAGCACATTACAGATACTATCACCACCTGAGTAAAAAAGAAATTGAAAACCAAAAAAATTACTGCTACAGCATGTAACTTTTATTAAGAAATACATATATTTCTCACATATTTGTTAAAACTGTTACTTTGTCATGACAGCATAAGACAAATATCTCATGAAAAGAATCCAACTCCTCCGCTCAGTCAGAAACAACCAATCAGAGGCAGGAGGAGGGGCGTTGCTGTGTCAATAACACTTGTGTACACGGTGCTCACATCGCCCCCACCCATTGCTTTCTGCTACGCTACAGCTTCTAACCGTCAGCACAGCCTGCTGTGAATCCTCATTCTAGTTAGCATAGCCACCGATGACAGCGGTAAGCTGCTTCTCAACCATTAGAACGTTTAGCAGTGTGTACACGAATGTGAGTGACAGCGATAGGCCCCTCCTCCTGGCTCTGATTGGTTGTTTCTGACCGGGAGCACTGCATTTCCTCAGACAGCAATAGATATGGTGACAGCTTTAACAAATAAGGAAAACAATTTTTTTTTTTTTTTTTTTTTTTTTAAATAAATGTTACATACGTCAGCTTTGACAGGTGTAGAAATTTCATGACTATACTTGGTGATTATTTTTCAAGGTATCACTTAAAAACTGAAAACAAAAAAACATGCAAACAAATACTTTTTGGTTTTTCAGAAATCACTTCTGCCTTGCAGCCTTCACTGAACAGTTTCAGTCGTTTCTGCCGTCGGTTAGAAAGACACGGACTCACTCATTTAAGCAAATGGCGACCATGTTAGTACAGACTCTTATGTAACCACAAAGCCATTAATCCTTGTGTGAAACCTGTGTGCGTGTTCAGCCTCAAGCTGCTGTGTGTGGACAAATAAATGTGACAATAAGTCATGAGAGGCGCAATCATCCAGCATCTGCGGAGCTCTTTGCTGCAGCTCATTTGTAAAAGCGCCGCGGGGCAACCGGCGTCGCCTGAGCTGCGGTGCCACTGAGCAACGTGCATGCGATCATCTTGGTCCTGAATGTCACGTTCATTTTTCATTAGACGTGATTTATTTGAGCCGTTCTTTCTGCAGATAATGCAGACGAACGTAAGCAGTCGGCTGAAACGTTTAACTCACGATGAAGGGAAAAAGACCAGATCCTAAAAGTTTTTATTAAACCAGCTCCAAAACAAACATTTAATTAAACTTGAAATACGACAAAAGTAGCTTACAAGTAGCTTTTCAGCAAGATGTAGAAGCTTGTTTTAAGTAATAAGTTGTAATAATTCCTTAGTAATAATAATAATAGTAAAAGTAGTTATAATGGCAGATTTTTATGGGATACATATTTTGTTAAACGTGAAAAAAAAACCTGCCAGGAGAAATAATACTTTATTATTGTAATTACTATTATTATCATGATGGAATTATTGACAGTTATGTCCTGGTTTAAAAGGTACTTCTAGGTTAGTGCAGCACAGTCTCCTCACAGTCAGCAACATGTAAAAACATTTGTTTTTGTTCCTCCTTCAATGAGCCTGTAGAGCTGCTGTCACACATGCTGGCATACATAGAAATGTCTGACATGTGTGAGAACATGAAGAAATGCACTTCATCTGGCTTTCTATTAAATCCTCTCACTTCGGTGCAGCGCACCTGTTGTTCATGATGAACACGGTGTGCATATTTGATGCACAACGGGAAGAAGGAAAGTGTAAAGCTTGCTGCTTCTCCTTGACAGAGACGGTTCCATCTGCGGTGATGTTACGTTTTCGTCTCCCCACCCCCGACAGGTTCTGATCACCTCACCATGTTGGGGTGGTGTTCTGGCTATGGGTGCCCCAAGTGGCCAAATGAATCAGAAAGTGGAGATAGAACTGATGATGTGACGTTGGAACGCTATTTACCTAATTATAAGCTTTAAGAAAAAGAAAAAACTGCTTTATGTGCTATGGAAAAGCCAGAATATAATAGAATATTAAAACAACAATCATGTATGGCTATAAGGACACTTTTTTTGTACTTTAATGAAGCGAAGCATTTGCTTCTCCATGTCTACCTGAAGAAATGCACTGCAACTATGAAAACACAGTGTGTGTTCGTGCGCGCATGCGTGTGTGTGTGTGTGTGCGCGTGTGGGCGTGCGTGTGTGTGTGCATGAACTTCATTCTATAAAATCCTGGACGTTAGCTAACGGAGAAGGAGCCGACATACATCAGTGCTTTGTGTTGCTGCACCTCTGTATATGGACAAACTCATTTCTGCCGTTTATAAAAGATCTCATTACCAGATATGAAGCTTACAGGGAGCTAAAGATCGAATCGCTTCCTTATCATCTCAGCGTTTCTTTTAAAAGTTTGTCATTTGAGAGCAGAACGTGACGTACCTTCAGTCGCCGCGGTCCTGCTTCTTTTGTGTCAGTTCAAAGGAGAAAACACCTGATTAGAGATCTCTGCTGATCCTACATTCTGCTCAGCCTGCCGTAGTCTCGGATTTTCGAATGTGTGGTTTAAATGTATGAAGTTCATTTCCTTTCCGTTCAGAGTAAAGGATTCGTTGGCTTATTTGTAAAAGTTGGTTTCCAATGAGCCAGGGCTTATTCTAATAAAGTAAAGACCACAAAAAATATGGAGTTCAAATGCAGAGAGTATAAAGATCTGGGGGCTAGGACATGTGACTTTTATTAAAAGAAAAGAAATGTTTTCTTACATATTTGTTAAAATTGTCACTAAATCCTGACTGTATAACATGAGACTGATAATCTATGAAAAAATGAAGCTCCTCCTACTCCCTGAGTTACTACTGCCAGCTGAAGAACCAATCAGAGTCAAGAGGAGGGCCATAGTGCTGTCGATCATCCTCGTGTACAAATGGCAGAGAAACAACTAACCATGCCTGGAAAACTGTCATTTGGTTGCTATGCAAACTAACTGCCTCTGCTAGCACTCACAACGAGCTCTGCTGACGGAAAAATGTTGTAGTGTAGCACCAGGCGAGGGGGAGGGTGTGAGCAGTGCGTACACAAGAGTGACTGACAGCACTTAGGGCCTCCTCTTGGCTCTGATTGGTTGTTTTTGACCAGGAGTGGTGCATTTCTTCAGCTGACAGTGTTAGCTCAGGGAGGGGGACGAGCAGGAGCTTCATTTTTTCACATATTATCTGTCATGACAAAGTTACAGTTTTATCAAATATGTAAAAAAAAAAAAAAAATGTTTATTTTTTTTTTTTTTTTAAAAACCAAACAAAGTAAGGTTCGATGATGGACACGCCTGACTGGAAATGAAAGCAGCCCAGAGTCCCAGGAGAACATTAAAGCCCTGCTCCTCTGCTGAAATGGACAGGAATAATATTTCTCTGTATGCTGTTCTCTGTCGTCTTCCATCACAAAGAACTTCATTATCCTGCAGACCGCATGTCATCAATGAACAGCCTCCGTGTGCATGGAGAGTCAAAACAGCAGCTGGCTTTTTTTGTATTTCACAAAATGTAATTATGGTCTTTGCATCGTCTTTACAGAGAAGCCAAGAGGACCGGGTTGTTTGGAAATCTTCAAGACACTCATCCGCCAACACACGTATCCATCTTTCTCAAAATGTGACGGGTGTTTCGTGGCTTCGTTAAGGATAACAGGAAACGATTCTCAAAGAGAAACACATAACGCATCAGAAGGGATGATGGGACGGTGTTGCACTTACATGTGATCAGCTCTCAGGGTTTGTGGGGTTTATTAAAATACAAAATATCTTTCAATAAAAGAAGAATTACCATCTAAATGTTTAGTGTATTTTAGTAACTCACTAAGTGAAACACATTATAATTAATGGACCACTCCAGTGCACACTAGGGCTCCTGGCCTGAAGAAGCCAATAGAACCACATCATCTGCAAAAAACGAACACAAGTTTGGATGAGGTGTGAACACCTACAGTGGTGTATTAGGGTTATCGTAGACAAAAAAAAAAAGAGTTAACTTCTGCCAGAAAAACTTGGAATTTTTTGTTTTTAGAAAAAATTCAGAAATGTTCAAGTTTTTCCTAGAAAATTTCTGAGATTATTCTCAAAGTTAGATTTTTTTGTCTGAAATTTACTAATTTTTTCCTATCTACAATAACCCTAGTACACCATCGCAGAAAGCACCCTTATTCTGCATAGTTTATAACTGTAATTGCCTAGCGCTTGCAAAGCAGTCAATCCAGGGGAACCATTTATTTTCCATGGTCGTTTCGCCAAGAGCAGGGATAAAAAACAAAAAAACAAAAACAAATATAATAAAAAGCAACTATATGTTATCATCTGCGATAATGCAAAGGTTGTTTCCACTGTGAGTATTAATGCATATTAATGTAAATTTGGTTTAAAAATATTAAAACAGGCAGTATTTTTGGAGAGGGGCTCAAATATTTGGAATTTAGTTATTGAAGAGCAGCTATGGTCCCTATTCCTGACCCCTGATCCTTCTAAAGGTTCCCTCTCCTACTTCCCTCACCCCTCCTCCTTAGAAGTGGGAACCACAAACCAGTTGTGAGACTTTTTTTTTTTGGCTGCAGTTTTATTAATTGGCCAGTAGATGACACCATAGGACCATGACTGATGGGGGGATTTAAACCTCATCTTTCAGATTTTAGAGTTATTTATGTACTTTATAGACCTCTTGGTTACTCACCTGCATCCATAACATAATTATGGATGCATATATATATATCCCTTTATTATCACATATATATATATCCCCTTATCATTTCATTTATGGGAGCACTGTGCATCTAAACCTATGTTTTGGGCAACACGTTCTAATGTTGTCTAAATGTACTCACAGAAACACCGTTTTTTATGTATATTTCAATATATGCTCTGAGTGTTTGTATATAGTTACGATCACATTTGCCTTCTGACTTTTGTTCATTTTTCTACTTTATTTCAACTCAGTCCCACTGAAGCCTACCAGCAGAGTTAAAAGCTGTGGACTTCCCGGACACCACTATATGCAAAGGCTCACAGTTCAGCACCACACATGGATCATACATTGAAGCCCACTGATACACCTGCTGTCCTCTACAACTCCAAATGTCACCCCAAGCCTAATCAAATCCACAACTGCTCAGATTTCACAGTGTCTGCACCCAGCCAGCAGAATTCTGACTCTATGTACCAGGTTTGGCATCTCTGACACTATAGTTTTTGAGTTATTTCACTTGCACAATATGCTAACAATAACCTTGGAACCCTGGTCCTAACCCTCGCTGGTACATGACCTATTGACCTTTTTGATGATTCATAGTAAATAAAAAAAAAATACAAACGTAAACTATATAAATATTGTATAAATAAATAAATAAATTCCTTTATTATTTGATAAAACCTAATATGGGCTGTGGGATAGGTGTGTGAGGATGCCTGGACATCTCAAATGTTGTCGCCTTTGAACTAAAAGACCATGAGACCCACAACCTCCATCATCCAAACAATCTGGGATTTGAACATTTTTAATTAAACATCAAAATATATTTTGATATTTTTATTTTACATTTAATTAATTTACTTTTTTTTAAGCTAGTGATCACTTATTCATATGCCCATTAAATCATTTTCTGAACTGAAAAGTAAAATCTATTTAAAGTACTACTGATAATGGCAGCCTCTCCTCTCATACAACGTTCACTTTGAAATCGGGTTGAATTAGTTTTAGAAGTTTGGACAATACGCTTCAAGGGTTTTGTTTTTATACATTCTGGACCAAGGCAAACCCCTGGAAATGTCTGATAAATTTTGTCGAGCTCATGTAACCAGAATTCTTAATGGTCTCAATCTCAAAAATGAAATTTCCACAACTTTCAAAACATTTTTCACCCACTCTTTAATTGCAAAGCCGACAAGTACAAAACACAGTGGAACTTTAGCAAATCAGAAAAAAGAAATGAGTTGCAAAAACACTTGAACTCTGTTGAATTATTTCCAAAGAGAGCTCTACATGCCCTCTAAGCCTAACATGAATCTATGTGCACATGACTTCTGGGATCTTAACTCGCTCTTTGTCCTTATTAAGACATGTTTTCTGTGTGTCTTCATGAGCATCTCTGAACCTAGATTGTGTGTCTGCTGTCTGGAAGCATAACTAGCTAACTTTTGTAGTTCTGTAACCTTTTGTTTATTTGCCCATCTTTGGATCACACTAGAGCTAGTCTGCACATCTTTGCAGGGGAGCCACCAGTGATCTTCCCATTACTTCCAGTTGTATGGTCACTGCCGTCGAATGAACGTCCTCTTTCTACTGAGGTCGTAGCTTATCATGAACCCACTTCACCTCTCCTCATGTCTTTCTGTCCCAGTGAACATATCCTTTTCACTCATGCCACATCTGAGTCATCTCCTGCCCCTTATAACAGAATAGTATATTTTATACATATTAAATCACAACATTAATTAAATCAGAGATTTACTTTTTTTTACCTCACATTACTTTCCACTTATTGATGTCATTGTTCAACATTATTCACTATTGATATTTGTAAATTTCAATTCCCAAGTTCTAAAAATCATTTATTGACTGCTTACAGTTTCAAATGGTCAATTACAAGGGAGACTAAGGTAAAGTCAGAATCATAGCTTTGGGGTAGGTTGAGCCAATTGAGCAAACTACACTTAATGCACATATTTTAACCGCTCTCTACGTGTCTCCAATGTATAAAATTAAGATTCTGCATTTTCATGATTATGGAGTGGACATCATGCCTCATGTACATAAGCACAAAACAAGCAGGGCAGCCACCAGCGAAGTTAGTGAGGGGAAGTCTATTGGATCAGGAGCAATGCATACAAAAATAGTCAGAACGACATTGAAGAGATACGCTGACAAAAAAGAAAATGCACTTCTGAAAAGGATGGAGTAGCAGAGACTAAAATGATTTTCTTCGATGCCACAGAGTCTCAACTTTGCAAACATAATAAAGGAACTCTAATTGTAATTAATGAGACAATGTTCACTTCCCAAAGCGACTAAAACATTATGTTGGGGGTGGAAGGGCTAGGGCTATAGCTCAACTTTAACCCTGTCCTACACAGGGTATGCTGAGCCTAATAATAATTGTTATTTAAGATGCTATTTTATGAAAAAAGCTATGTTTATACTCATTCTGATTGCTTAAAGACAAGCGCAACATCCCAAAATACATGAAGATATACATTTTGGCAATTAAATTAAGATTGCCTTTTTGTAGTGATTCCAAAAATTAAAAATGACTCATTTTACCGCAGTTTCCCCTACAGCCCATGCAGCTTAGATCAACTTACCAAAATTACAAGTTTTCCATGATTACATGATTAGACACAGAAATAAAAATATTAAATCAAAGTCTGTAGGACAAAAAAGCAATGCCTAACCTCATTGCTTTAGTTTTAAATGTTTTTTTTTTTTTTTTTTTGCATAGTCAATTTTAGAGTTTGACTTCTAAAACCTTGTCATGGACTGGTTCTGAAATCTAGCCTTTTTCTTAAAGGGCATGGAGACAAGACACTGTTCCTTTTCAATTTAACAGAGTCTTATGTTTCATCACTGCAAATAAATCGGGATAGCTAAAAACATGCTGGGTTTTACTTCTTTCAACTTCACCCCTCCCTTGTTAAGCTTGAATCTTCAGCATAGAATAAATCAGAAGCTTCTAGATTATTTACTTCATACTAACAGAAATCATAAGACCCCAAAGTCATAGTAAAAGGATCTAGTTGTCAAATCTGGCCTTATTCGTCACACTTGTCCCCGATCTGGGGTAGCATCATCCTAATGTCAAGTCTCTCTGAATCCTCATGATACACCAATCAACTATATGAAAGGGAGAATCTTAATAACTCTTAAATGATTGCTTTCTCTCCTATACTTCGGAAGAAAAAGTTCTTCTGATTATCCAGTGAGAATAGCACTTAGTTTTAAAACATGACAGGAAAGTTTTTTCTTAAAACACTTAAAAGTTTTTTCTTATATATATATATATTCCCAAATACGCTGTCCTCTGCCTTTAATAGTCCAGAAACTTTCTCAATGCCCCATTACTATGGAGACTAACAGATCTGAGGCACTCGAAGTTTCCCTTTTTGTGATTTTACATTCTCGTGTTCATTTTAAATCAAGGTTTATATACATCCTCAATTGCAGTGAAATATTATCCTACTGTTAATTCTTTCACTGAAGGGGGAAATCTGACAGATCACAGGTAATTCGATTCTTTAAACTCAAACTGCTGCAGCTTCATCATCAGGAAACAGTTCAGCTTCTCTCCCTTAACAAAGATGGTTCCCACCTGCAGAGAAAAGGAGCAACAGAGAAAATCAATGAGTGTTTCCAGCCTCTCTCCATCAGCCGTCAGTTAGTGATGAAGCATAACCAGTCGAAAGAGCAGCAAGGACTTCTTTCCTGCTCAGAGAGCAGCTTTGGAGTGGAACCAGCTTCCTTTTCGCTCAGATCTTAACAGGGCCGAGTGAACACACTGAGCTTCAAGCTCATGCCTGCACACACTTTTTGTCTCAAAGTGTGCTTCCTCTACAGGTTTAACTCAAATTCATAAATATGGAGGCAGTCTCTGAACACATCTGGATGAAACTAAGATCTGGGGAGACAAGATCTGATGCTACCATGATCTGATGAATGAGCACCAGTCACTTTACAAGTTGGAAGGTTGATTATTTCCAAGAAAGATGAACACAAAAACAGTTATTTTCAGACAAAAACAGGTACACAACAAGCTACAAACATCCAATTGGTTGATTGTTGTATATTGTTATGTCCACTCAAGAAGTCTTTCATCATTCTCCTCTCACTGAGAAGCAGCAGCAGCTCTATTGGAAACACTGGACTTTTGGTTTGATACTAGCAGGGTTTAGTTCATTACTGCTGAGAGCTGAACTCACTCCAGCCATCTACTGACCTCAGAGCCTTTACAAGATCCTTCAGCTGCTGAACATCTGACTCCTTCAGGTTGTTGTAGCTCAGGTCCAGTTCTGTCAGGTGAGAGGGGTTGGACTTCAGAGCCGAGACCAGAGAAGCACAGCTGACCTCTGACAAACAGCAGCCGTTCAGTCTGAATGAATGACAAATAGCGAGATGAAGCCATCGGGATACGGGTTAAAAAAAAGTCCAACAGAACCAGTTCACGAACCGATCTTAACGACATTCAGTATAGACCAGCTGACTTCAGCTCTTAAACTCTGTCAGCTCCACCAGTCGAAGCTTTGCTTCTGCAGCCAAATTATTCAAGTTTTACTTGCAACAACCAAGTCAGAAGGAATTTTGGAGGAAATATGAACAAATGTAGAGTCATTTGGACAAATTCAACTATTTCCACAGCCATAAAAACACGACATTATGGAGAACGTTTCATGCGAAACTGACTTTAAGAGCTGAAACACACAGAACTAGAACCTAGTGGAAAAGATATTGGAGGATTTTAGTCAGTAAAATCACTCAGATTCTTATAATAGTTGACACGTCAATCAGGGATGGCATACCAGTCATTCTGAACTTGATCAAATTACCTTTAACCTGCTTCACATGGGGGGAATTTATACACATTGCATGACTGCTGCCCTGTTCTGAACTCAACGCAGTTACACAAAGGGACTAAATTAAACACTAACTCTAAGTCCAAAAACAAATTTGCAAGAAATATATGTTCATTAGAATAGAAGATAGAGCTTTGTTTTTTAGCTGAATTATATAAAATTATTCATAGAAATATGAACTGAACTACACTTGTACCTCAATATCTGTATTTTGCAGATAGGAGTCTGCAGAAACCCACTGAGCTCCTTCACTCCAGCATCTTTCAGGTCTTTGTTCTCACTCAGGTCCAGTTCTGTGAGGTGGGAAGGGTTGGACTTCAGAGCAGAGACCAGAGAAGCACAGCTGATCTCTGAGAACCTGCACTCCTTCAATCTGAATTAAAAAAAACACAAAAAACACAACATGAGCTGTAGACATCAGGATGCAGGTTAAAACTGATGTCCGAACAAATAAATAATAATAAAAAAGTAGGAAATAGATTTCAGTGAATGTAAAAGTCATAGAAAAATTATGAGTTGCATAGAGGCAGGTTGTTTCCACAATGACAGTAACCTATTTGGTGGAACTGAGTGATTTATTTGCATGATGAGCAACAGTAATTCACATATAAAAATATAAAAATATGTCACATGCCAATAAGAAATATTCTTTTTCCAGCTTTTACTCTGCAACACATCTAGGACACATTTCAGACACTTCATAAAAAATGCTAAAAAATGCTAGCTCAGCATAAAGTGAGCATTGGAAGGGGGATTTAATGAGTTATCCATTGGTAAAACTGGCCATTTTTTCCGTCCAATCAAAATTAAAGCTGTCCTCTCGTGAACTGAAACATTCATTTGTCAACTATTTATCAATCAAAATTTGCGCTGGGCTCTGCTCTACACAGGATTCAGGGACAGATCATACTTTTATTCATTTTGTCACATTGCTAATAAGTCTACCCTCCAGAGCTGTTCGTTCGGCTTTTAAGAACAGCTCCCATGGCAGAAATCTAATGAAAAAAAAAAAAAAATAAAAATAGGGAAAGGGAAAGGGATAAGTAAAAATAAGCCAACAGACAGTCTAAAATCAAACGATTGGAAGTATGTCAAAGATCAGGATCCGCACAAAGTAAAACATTTAGATGAATGGATAACAAATTATAACTTTGACGGCCATCTAAATTCATGTTTTGATTGTTGATTCTATGTTACATGACTTTGTGTTTTTGTGTTTGTTTTGATGTGAAGCACTTTGAAATGCCTTGCTGCTGAAATGTGCTATACAAATAAAATTTGATTGATTGATTGATGGATTTGTGGAAATCTAATGGAATCATAACATAAAAGGCACAAATCATAAAAATTTCATTTACTGTAAATATGACTCTTTCTGAACAGAAAAATAAGTCAATCAAAGTGTTATTCACTGCACAACAAATCTCCCTCTTCAAAGACTTTGAAAGAACAGTTCCTACTCCTCCACAGATCAAATTATTAACTACCAGATTTATTAATTATCCTATGCCTATTAATAACTACAGTTATTTGGAACACCTAACCCCTAGTTTTCCTCATCCTACTTGCAAAGCACTAAAACCACTTCTATGTGTTTTTATCATCGACCAGGGCCATACTCTCAATTGCTGGAACATATCAGATTTTTTAAAATCACATTTTGTGGTAAATAGTTATGAGATCATTATATTATGGGGGACTTTAACATAAGTCCCCCATAATACATTTAGTCTACTTTTAGTGTAAAAGTAGACTAAAATGCTAACCTTAGACTCAGTTGATTTTACTCAAAGAATTTACAGTTCTTCCAACTCTTATGATTATATGTTAGATCTTGAGGTAACATATGGAATTGTAAAGAAATAATCACTTCCCATAACCCTGTGCTGTCTGATCAGTTTTTGATAAATCGAGTTTGTTTTAATTAAGTATTCCAAACCTGAGACTACATTTTATTCTTTATCAAACAATGCTGTTAAAACCTATAAAGAATCTGTTTCATGTTTAACTTCCTCTCAATCCCAGTAACAAAGAAGGAGGGAGCAATTTAATCTGTAGTCCTTCTTAAATCCATGCTCTTGTTCATATTAGGTGTGACACACAATTTAGTCCTCTTAGAAATTAAGTTATCCATAGGATGTGTTCCATGGTTTAATTTAGAGCTGCATACTTTAAAGCAGGACAATAAAAATTTAAGAGAAAATGGTGCTCTACATATCTAGAAGAGTCCTACTTAACTTGGAAAAATAGTCTACTAGTGTATAAAAAGACCCTTCAGCAGGCTAGAACATTATACTTTTGAGGAGATTTCTTATCGACAGATTTCCAGCTAGTACCCTTCACTGTCAGACCCTTTCTCCCCAGAAACGTTAGTCATCATTGCTTCTTGAACAATATTAGTACAATATTAATAATCTGCAAAATCTCATTCAACCTGTAAAGGGTTGCAGTCCTTCAGTTGAACCAGACCCTTCTTCTTTACCACTCAATCCAGCTTCTTCCTCAAAAACTAAGCTGCCCAAATGTTCCCCGAAATTTCTCACATTTTTCTCTGCTTCTGTGTATTTAGCCTTAATTGTTTACATTTTGACTTACCCCCATTGTGTCACAAGAAAGTTTAACCTAATTTTTACAGACCAGAACTGTGACACTCTGCAATGCCATGGAATTTATAGTAGTCTGTGAGAAATATTTATTATTATAAGATTTTGTCTATGCCACAGAAACACATTAGCTCATCTTTTTAAATAATGCAGGCGGTTTTGTGGTGTCAGTGACATCAATTAATCAAAGGAAGTTTTAAAACAAAACCATTTAACTTTAACTGAACAAAACCAGAGAAGAAAAAAAACAGACTTTACCATGAATCAGTAGATAATCATCCATATATCTGCAGCGTAGTGACAGCTACACTTTGACATCAGAAATATCAGCTCTATTTTGAAATTTTTTTTCTTACGTCAGTTTTTGTATTTTGCAGAAAGGAGTCTGTAGATAACCACACAGCTCCTTCACTCCAGCATCTTTTAGGTCGTAGTTCTTGCTCAGCTCCAGTTCTTTCAGATCGGAGGGGTTGGACTTCAGAGCTGAGGCCAGAGAAGCACAGCTGATCTGTGACAATTGGCACCACTTCAATCTAAGCAAAGAATTCATTTTGTGAGATGAGGCCAACAGGATCAAGGTTAAAACTTAAATATAAACACTACAAAAAATATAGGAAATGAATTTCACCTAATGTAAAAGTGACAAAAACGTAATGACCTGATCTGATGTTCGTCCCATATATATATACGCCAATGACAGGATAGCTCAATGGATTCGAATCCAGGCTGAAACCGGCAAAAATTGCACTATCCTGTCTGGGTCCTTAGGCAAGACCCTTTGAGCTACTGCCTACCTCAGACCATGAGAGACATTGAGAAGCAAGGAAACATGCCGGCTCAGACGTCGCCCGGCCAAACAAGGTCTGCGTCAGGTGTTGGGGAACCAGAGCACCTTGATGACAAATGGGCTACTGGAACAAGACGGAAATGGGCGAGAGATGAAAACGTGGATCTGTTGGA
>CAEGAD010034665.1:0-10714 GCA_903067055.1 Poeciliopsis paucimaculata | reverse complement strand
TTTTTTTTTAAAAAAAATTTTTTTCACATATAAAAACTTTTAAAATTTTTTAAATATTTTTTTTTTTTTTTTTTTTTAAAAAAAAATTTCCTAAAAAAAAAAAAAAAAAAAAAAAAAAAAAAAGATGGATTGTAAAGTTTAGTCTCACTGTGTGTAATTGTTTTCCAGCAGCTCTTAGGAGCTCATCGCCACCAGGAAAGCTGTATAAGCATTGGGTCGACGGGACTGAAGGAAGCAGCACATCATACCTGGAGCTGCCTGCTGAAATCGCCATGAGTTATAAACCTATCGCTCCCGCTCCGTCTGGCTCCAACCATACACCGCCAGGTACAAGACAGCTTGAATGTGATTTCAATTGGCTATTGTTATGTTTTCATAATTAAAGTTAAACTTATTAGGGTTGGAGAAGGATGCTCCTTCTCGTGTGTGATGACAAAGCTTGAGATTAACAGTTTGTGTCGCTCTCCTCCACACAGGGTCTTCAGTTCCCTCTCCATCACTCCCGTCGTCATCCAACTTTAGACCAGCTTTCAGTGACTTCGGTCCCCCCTCTATGGGCTTTGTTCAGGTACGTCTCCATCTCCACCAAAAAAAAACCTTTTCTGGTTTGACTTTTTACTCACTTGCATTGGGCTAAATCTGTGCAACAGGCAAAATGTTCCCATGATTACTAATGTGAGTTGTGATTATAGTTAGCTTTTGTTATTTACTTTACCTAGAGCTATTTTTTTATTTTATTTTTAAACTGAATTCTGAATCAACTCTTTAACCGCAGTCATTGTCTGGTCAAAACAAAACTATAAACTGCTACCTGTCTTGTTGAAGAGCCTCACAGAGCCACTTTAGTTACTTCACTATTGCAGGTTGGCGGTATGATTTCACATCAGCAACAAATATTAATGGGTTTTCCCTTTTCCCTCGCTTCCTTTTCCTCCACCAGCCTGTCAAAGTGTCCCAGGGCTCCACCTACAGCGAGCTTCTGTCTGTCATTGAGGAGATGAGCCGTGAGATCAGGCCTACATACGCTGGCAGTAAGAGCGCAATGGAGAGGCTAAAGAGAGGTATTTGATGCTGTCAGCTCTGTCAGTGTGGATGGGTGTCATGAAGAGTTGATCAATGCCTGCAGCTGCAGTTTGACTGTTTTCAATTTGCAGTATGACAGAAGATCTGACACCAAAATGCCTTGCAATCGATTTGGACGCATTGCTATCTGTATTCGGGGCTCAAGGGTCAATTCTATAAATTTCCTGCCCTGCGTATCTGGAGCTTGACTTTTTTGCTCTTTTTTTTCCTTTGCAAAATGACTTAATCTTGCAACCACAGGAATACGTTTTCAAAGCAGAAGGAACTCAGTAGCATTCTTAATTATAGGAATTGTGGCACGTTGTAAAAACATATTTTTTTTTAGGTTTCTTGTTTTATGCAAATCTTGCATCACAACCAATAGTTCTTTGCTTTGTTGTATTCTTCTCGTTTAATTGGATGCTGTTTTCTCATTCAGGTATAATTCACGCCCGCGCACTGGTCAGAGAGTGTCTTGCAGAAACCGAGAGAAGTGCCCGCACATAACCCTTTTGGAAAAAAATCCCCTCCTGACCCATTCTCCTCATCATGATCCTGGTTGGATGTTTTACAACCAGAATTCATCCTCCCACCCTGAGCTTTATTTGTGAGCGTTTCTAGGAGCATTGTGTTCCCCTTTCCAATATTTGATACATTTCATTAAATTATGTTACTGTTACACTTTCTACAACATGTGGGGCATATGCAAAACCAATTTTGTACCTACTGTAAGAATGTGAAATTTAAGCTTGTCATTTTGGTAAACCCCTGGTAAAATGCATTTGTTTAATAATGTAAGTTGACTTGGAAAGTTGGCTTTTTTAATGATACAATCAATGTTAAAACTGCACCAGTCTTTTGTTTAATTTGAAAATCTTCACTGTCTAGTAAGCTCACGTTTGAATTCCCTCATTCCCACAAACCTTTTACATCGAGTCATTTTGTTAGCAAGAAAATTTTGTAAACCAGATTTTTGCAATTCAGTATGTATATCTTAATTAAATAAGAGGAAAAAGCATTTCTTTTGTTTTGTATGTTTTCTAGCATCTAATTGAAGGGACTTCAAGAGATGTACCATTTGTCTGGTTTTGAACCAGAAACTTTTCTAAAACCTTTGCGTACTTTAATCCCATCCCATTCCTAGTTTTAAGAGAAGCAATCTGATTAAGTAATATTTAAATAGACCCAAACAAATCCAAGACTGGGGATTAAATGCAAATTTATTTACAGTTACATTATCACCACCTTGCTAACAGTTCAGAAAAGCACATCTTCTCCAAAGCAGCTGTCAAAAGATGCCAAGTGTCTGCTGAATACATCAAGAGCACAACTAAATGTAAATATTTTAATTCAATACATGAAATAAGTATATAGGAGATCATTTCAATTTAGTGATTGTCACAGACCAGTGAGGCTCAAAGTCCAGTCTCTTCTACAAGAACTTAGTGCTTGAGTAGTTAGCAGACTTTAAGGTGTGTGCATATAAGCAAAACAAAAAAAGCATCTGTATGAAGTTACAATTTACTAATTGTGAGCAATGATTACAAAGATTATATAACAGGATTGAAGATATTGACAAAGAAATAAAAGGGCATATGCCTGACATACTTGGTGAAAATGCTTGGGAAGATATTTTATAAAAAAATATTAGTTTCTGGAGAAACAGGAAAAAAGGTTAAGGTTTACAATCTGAATGCTCATCACCCGGAGCAAAATCCTTAACTACAACATTTCTGAATCAGTTAATGGCTTTTTAATAAATAAATAAGGTGTTCCCTTAAAATATGCAGCACTGAATTAGCCACTCTGCAGGCCATTACAGACACTCCAAACAGAGCCACGGCTTCACATTTACACAGCGTGAATTCAGAGGAGTACGGCTAAAAATGCTTGTGGTGCCTGTGTGTGAACCTGAAGAGGAGCAAATTGGCGACATGTTTGGCTGAAGTGCACAGACAAAACTAAAACAGCAGGACTGCTCTCCTGCTTCTCCATCTCAATCCATTGGCATCCTCTTATTGGTCAGTGTCAGGGTTCAGCCCTGCAGAAAGAAAGAAGAAGAGTTCTTCAGATTCATACTAGTTGATGAAAAGCGGATGCAGAAGCCAAACTCAGATCGGACTGACTGTAGTGGCTGCAGCTGGCATCGCTTTGAAGTCAAACAGGCCTTTGTAGCGACCCTTCTCCTCTGCCTGCTTGGAGCGAAGTTTCTCCTCCATGGCCTTCACCTCCTTGTTGACCGACGCTTCCAGAGATGGGTCCAATTCCAAGACTTTAGCGAAGTCTGCCCGAGCCTCCTTCTCGTTCCACACTGCAGCGTGAGCCTTTCCCCGCTTGTAGTAGGCCTTCACGTTATCTGGGAGGAGGGGTGTTAAAAATTTAAGTGAACATGAGGTAAGCTGTCAAAACTACCTGAGCTATTCAGTCAAAAACAAATGTTTTATTTATTCTGTGGTGTGAAGTGTTTGACCATTTCAATGAGTGAATTCAATGAGTGACATAATGTTACAGGTCACTGGTGATACAACTTTAAGCCAATGCCGTAAGTCAGGGTTTTGGTTTCAGCAGCCAATTACTTAAAACATTTTGCTAATTTCAACTAATTGAAGGCCACTTGAGAGAAACATCTGGTTAAAAATGGCAGGTCAAGAAGAATCACTAAATTAAACCAATTCTGACAAACAAGCCTTATTGGAACATATGATCCAATTTATTTAATATTAAGACTTATAAAATACCTGAACTAATGGAGAAAATTAGCTGTAAATATCAATATATTAAGTAAATAAATCCAACATGTTAAAAATAATAAATTAGCATACTTCTATATTGAACGAGACACACCTGGACAAAGTTTTGGTAAAAATGTTAATATGAATTATATAACATTACATGTCCCAAGGACATATATGAAACCTCCAGAGAATGTGTTTAAAAGAAACAGCTATTATAATTTTACATCTAGAAAAACATATCTAAGAAAAAAAAAAGATTTCTTATACAGAATCAGCTACTATTCATCTTGGAAAAAAGTGTTTTTGCAAATGGTCTGAACTTTGTCAGAACTTTACCTTCATATTTAAAGACCAGGGAGGAGCAGTGCTCGATGACTTCGTAGTACTGGCCCTGAAGCAGCAGGCACTGACAGTAGTTGAGCAGCAGAGGTGTGATCATTTGGTCCAGCTGCACCCAGGTTTCATCTCCAGGATGCTCCTGCAGATCGATTCAGAATTCATTCACACACACACACACCCACACCCACACGTCACAAACCTCACTCTAGTTTCAGCGAACTCAACAGATTCTAACTAAACTGTTCCCAAACCTTCATCTGCAGGTTTTTGAGGCAGGCAATGGCATTGTAGTATTTCTCTGTAGCCTCCTTAATTTTGCCCTGTTTAAACAGCGAGTTTCCCTCTTCGTGGATTAAAGGCACAGAGTCCAGCTTCTCTTTGTCAGTCATGGCCCACATGTCCAGCTGGAAGGAGCCGGGAGAAAGGACCTGGGACAGAGACAGAGACGTCTGCAGGAGCACGACTGGGTTCTCATGAAGAGTCATCTCTTCTACATGTCACTTTGATTTTATTACAGCTGCATGCAGGGCATTTCTCAGAAACGCCTCAGCCATTTTAAAATGTGCCTTCTCTGCTTGGCTTTTAATCTAGAATTAGAAGTTTTATTTTATTATCCTGCATCTATATCAGGTTTTCTTACTAATGTTTTTGTCATTCAGTTGTAAATATTTTACATCTCATGTTTAATCTTTTCATTCTTTTTTTTTCTTTTTTGCATTAAGCACTTTGGTTTGTGCTTTAAAGTGGCGTATATATTAAATCTCATGGTGTATTATTCAATTTAGTCCCTACATAATTTCAAACAAATAAACATTGGTTCGATAAAAAAAATATAAATATTCTGACACAATACACATCAAATCAGTATTCTAAAAAATTACTTAAAAATTATTCCCCAAATTCATTTATATATTTTTTTCATTTTATGAAAAAAATACAAACATGGGGGTTTTGGAGACAGACTTTAGTAAAAAGACGAAGTAAACAGCGTTCAATAAATGCCCTTAGGTCAGAATATAACATGGATCTACTGGAAAATCTATGACACTAGATATGCACACATTTGCATATGATGTGCATCCCATACTAACTAATAAAAGGAGTGAGGACTAGATACTGTCCACTGATGGCTCACCTCCAGCAGCTCGATGGCAAACACAAGAGGCTGTGGGTTAGCCTGAAGATGATCCAGATCTTTGTGCCCTAAGGAGTGGTGGGAGTGGATCTGAGCGATGCCACAGCAGTGTCTCTGGCCCTCCAGAGGGTCTTTACCAACACTTATGTTTCTCAAGGACTGGGACACGAGTGGGTATAGCCCCGTGTGCTGCCAACAGACAAGACAAAAATAAGCAAATCCGCACTGAAAAATGTCAACATCTCAGCACATTTACAGAAGAAAATATTCCCACCTCATTCTGGCACATCATCAAAATTTATGTGATAAACCAAAACAAAGCAGTGAACAACTGTTAACTGGAAGAGATGCATGTTTTTTGCTATTTATTTTTCTTTTACATAAAACCTACACATCAAGGTTTTATGGGGTTATGGGTTAAAGGGGTTTGTATTCAACCCCCCTTACTCTGATACCGCCACATAAAATCCAGAGCATACAAATCAAATCAGATGTTAGGTAATTGTGGAATATTCTGTATAATTTCCCTAATGCTTCACATTTATGTGCTACAATGCGCCAGTCAGTCACAAATGAATGTGAAAAAAGTTTAAGGCTATGAAGAGTGATGCATCACGCTGCAGCATCACCAACATGACCAGAACTCTTACCTTGGTGTCGCAGGTAAATTCTGCGACCTCGCCTTGCCTCATGGTGATTACTATTCTTTCCCACACAGCCAGTTTGAACTTCTTGCCCATGATGAGCTCCATGGGTTTGCTGCAGCCGCCCATGGTTCTGGAGTCATCCAGTACCGTGCCGTCGCAGAGGCTGGTGCGGTAATGGAAGACGACCTGACACAAAAACAAATACGAAGCGGCAGGTTGGTTAAAACCTCCGAGACATCAGGGCAGCTGACTGCTTAGCCTCGCCACAAACAACACAAAAATGTGCTCCTCTCTGACAGGTCGAGACAGGGTCCTGACGTCATCGTATTCTAACCAATCAGAATGTGAGGAAAGTAATTGACATGGCGTGCCAACGAATCAGCTTCCATAATTACGTCTGTCTTTCCCACTAGCTTACCATGATAGAAAAAAAAAAAACGTACGGTTGAAAATTGATCAGGCTTTTAACAAATATTAATTAAACAGTTATTTATTTAAAACACGTCTTTCCCCGGAAAAGTCTACAGGTTATGAGTATAGGTCTGGCATGTTTTGTCTAATGTTCGTCGAAGCAACTATTTCGGAATATTTGGCAAAGATATGATCGCTGGTAGCATTTTGGTTGCTAGCGTGCTTCGTCGGAGTCTGCTGCAAACGTCTGGACCCAAAACACAACCCGTTCCTGCTCCAAGAGTGTACTTTTTACCTTGGTTCCATTAGGGAAAGTCGACAGGTCTCCTTTCCCGGGGCTTATCACTCTCTTTCTTATTCCCTCTTCGAGAAGCCTGCGTCCCTCTTCCTCCATCCTTAACCGTTCACGGAAAATGACGATGTTTGCCGAAGCTGCTTGTTTCGTAACGTGTTACGTCCTTCCCGTTGTTTAGCGTCACTAACAGCATTTTCTAAAATTATCAAGCAGATCATTTGTTCATTTAATGGCATGTCATCGATGTATAACATTATGTTACATTTTGTAATATCTTTACAGGTTTGTGTTTGAATTCAAGTTTGGCAAACTGTTATGAAACGACATTACAAAGAATACGGACTCAGTGGGGTTAATCAGATTTTTATTTATTCAAAAAATAAATCATATGTTGTTTAATATTTCATATTGTTATTAAAATAATAAATGATTAATTTAAAAACATTTTTTTTTAAATGTATTCTTATTCTTCCATCACTTAAGTTGTCAGAATGTGAAAAAGTAAGGGATTATGTACTGCAAGGGACTGCATATATCCATACAATTTTACCACTTTAAATATTAATTACATTTGGAAAATGTGCAAACTTGTCCACACATTTTCCTGTAAAGGAAAAAAAAAGTAATGCTCTAGTGAGCTGTTTTTTAAAGATATTTTGTTATTTTCTTTGCAACAGTCATATAGTTGTACATATAGTTGTCATAGAATAGAATAGAATAGAATACACTCTATTGATCCCCAAGGGGAAATTGCTTATTTGTTGAAAGCTACTCCATCGCAATAAATACAAAGTTTGTAAAATATATAGATACCTAAGAGTGATAAGTTAAAAATGATTAGATATAAATAAATAACAATCAATCACATGCAATACATTAACCAATAAATAACCTATAAATAAGCGCAGAAAAAAATTCATCAATTAGCACAGACTTAGGCATTGTAAAGCTTGATGGCAACAGGCAGAAATGACTTTCTGTGGTGCATTTTGGCAAAATGAGGGCATATAATTCAATTTAATTTAAATCAACATTTAAGGGCATTTGGATGAGATTTTTTTCTTTGTTAAGCGATGCGTCATTCCCTCATCTCTATTGAGGCCAGGTCTATAAAAAGACTATAAAAAGACTGGATGTTTTGGTGTAATTGGATGAATGTAATAGACAAGACATACTCCTAAGGTACTTATGCCTATGTTATTATTACAAATGCTTATTCACACAAAAAGTCTAATACAAGTTTAGTTTTCGGTTGTTTTTATACCTTTTATTTTTTAAAAATAAAAGCTATAAATAGAAGCAATTTGTTTTCTGCGCTTACTACCTAAATACATGACTAATCAGAAATATAAAATAATTTTTATCTTAACACTACAAATAATATATAATGTAATGATATTTACTAAGTATGCACAAGTTTTATATGACAGATCTGTCCACTCTGTTTTTAGAAGAAAGGCAGGGGTGTAGAGGAACATTAAATTCATATGTAATATTTCCGAGAAGGCTCACATGTGACAACCATTGTGAATGTTTTCATAAATGTCCTTTGCTAAAAAGAAATAAAAAAAACAAGCTTTGTTGTCGACTGGAAATCTGTTTGAGAATTGAAGGTACTTTTTACTGCAATTTATGAAACTGTGGCAGTTTGAATCCTTGATTGGGGAATTGTCTCAGCGCTGTGCAATTAATATTCAAATATGCTCTTCCTGTGTGAGTCTGATGCTGTCACAAGCAACATGTATAAGTCTATCAAAAGAAGAATTGCTTTAGAATTACCATAGATTTACAATTTGACTTTCAATTTTTTTTTTTAAAAATGAATTGAAAAACATTAATTATATAGGGTTTTTCAGCTTGCTAAAGCATAAATCTGGCAACACTTTATGGAAGTTTTAGGTTCATTTTTTTCTTGCGTAACTAGCCCATGATTGGTGCCGAACTAAACTAGAAATGCAGCGAATTATCAGCAGTGATAGCTAATTTAACTTTACACACTGACAATACACAGCTACTGTCTATTTTAACTGAATCCCACAAAGGACTCAGGAAAGAAATTAACATTTCTAACAATCAAACCTGTTCACTTAAAACTTGGACATAAAATTCTCTGCAAAAAACTATTTTTGCAGAGAAATATAAGTCTGGACTTTTATGCAAATGACAAAGACAGCCTCCCACAGAAATGTCAAAGGACCAAATAAACATCTCAGGTCATCTTGCTTGTGGGCTAAAAAAATGAGTCTTTACCCATGAAATATGCACAAAATAAAGCACACAGTTCAGGTGAGAAGTTTAAAAAGTTTACATTCCCTTATCTTCATAATCAGTTTTGAGATTTCAATCATAAATCAGATATGTTATTTTATTCCACAATGAAATCATCTTATAAGCGAATGAAATCAAAGCGAGAATTGATTTAGGGTTTTCTATAACTTTGAAACTTAATCATCTATTTAGAGGCTCAAAAATTCACACCTACCCACTAACATTTGGTCAAAAGATTAATAGTAAGTTGGCTCCAACACATCTTCTGTGTTGGAAAACTCAGAAAGTTGTTTTCTTTGCCTATTTAAGAAAAGGGCAAAAGAAGCCGAGAAACCAATATTTTCTTTGTTTTAAAATACCCAATGCCTGTGCCATTCCTCTTAATTACAAATGTATGGACTAATTTGTTTAGCATTATGAGGGCCGTTATCAGCAGCTGGTGTGAATTTAATATCAATAGAAACAGTTCATTCGTTGTCCAAACATAAGAAAAAAAAGAAAAAAAAAGAAAAGAAAAGATTAGGGAATGGTCATTACGAGTCTCATTGAAAACCAAATTCCTCTGCAACACATTAAAATATATACACTTTTTTATTTTTTATTCACAGACATTATTCACACAACACTAAAAACCACAGGCAAGACCAATCTCCTTTTAGTGTGTACACAGAGCAACGCTAGTTCACGTAGGGGAAATGTAGTCAAGGCACAGAGTGGTTCAAGTAGCAGTGGTCATTACAATAATAAAAACAGCAACAATGTGACAGTATGTTATGCTACACAAGTTACAATGAAAACAATAGTTCATTGAAATAGAACACCAGGAATGGAGTGAAATGTAATGCGTAGTGAAATCTTATTTTTCAAAGTAAGGTAAGTAGAAAAATTTGAAGCCTCTTCGACCCTGGACAGCACAGGTGATGTAGATCACGTGATACGCTGCAGGAAAAAAAATTGAAATGACAGTTATTGAAAGAAAAAGAGAGGATTTCACAGGACTGTGGATCAATTCACCACTTTGTTAGTTTTTATCCTCATTTCACTCCCACACGTTGCCATTTTCTCCTTTCTTTATTCCAGTAGCTACATGTAAACAAGCCACAATGAACACATGTGCTAAAAACTTGGGCATAAATCTCTTTTTTTGTGTGACTTATACAAAAAAATTATTGTAAAACGTTCAAATATCACTCTTAACCAAATTTAAATGTACATTATTTTTTGGGATCTTTTTTCACTTTTTTACTTAAAACATTTCAAAGGAACCTGGTTTTAACCAGCTGTTTAAATATTTAACAAGATCTGGCTTGAAAAACACAGATTTTCTCTCCCAGAAGAGTATTAAGCGAATCAAATAATGAGAATACATTTATTTTAAATCTTTGAACAAACACCACAGAACAGATTCCCCCCCCCCAGATTTCTGGAAATGGCTCACTGTCAAGCTATGGATGCTTCCCAACAGGCCTCTATGCAGTTCCACATGACAAGTATTATCACAGCATAGAAACACTCAAGGTGCTGAGCCAGAAGTACCAAATATGGAATGGATAGCTGAAAAAATCTAAACAAAAATGTCCTAAAAAATGGCATAAAACAAAGCAAAGCACATGTATAAATTTAGGATAAAACTAAAGGTTTTAAGACTAATGAAAAAAATTCAGATATAAGAAAATATACAACTTTGAGAAAGTCCTGAGAAATCCTAATTTACTAAATAACTCATCGCCCCCTGCTGGTATATATCTAGATATATAGCTATACATCTATATATTTAGAACTATATATATATATATATCTATACATCTATACATATATATAT
>CAEGAD010034636.1:0-11697 GCA_903067055.1 Poeciliopsis paucimaculata | reverse complement strand
CCGGGACGAGATGAAGACCCACCTGCTGGCGGCGCGGCAGCAGGGCGGCTTCTCGGCGCTGGACCGCACGCTGGACTTGGCCCTGGCGGCGGCGGCGCCGCAGGCCGGCCAGCCGCGCAGGAAGAGGGCGCAGCTGGCCGTGGTGGCGGCCCGGCGGGACGGCGCAGCGGCCCTGGAGGTGGGTCGCGTCCGGCGGCTGCAGGCCGAGGAGCGTGGCTACGTCCTGCGCTTCTTCAGGGTCTTCCTGTCCGCTCTCAACAGTAAGAGCCCAAAACAGCAGACGAGTCAGGAAGAGGACGGCGGTTTAACGTTGGTTTCTTTGTTCCAGGAGGTCTGAACGTTTATCCGCCTCCGTCTCTCAGAGAGACCTGCAGCCAGGCCGGTGACCTGCTGACCCGGTAACTTCCTCCTCATCCTCAGAGCAGGATGAAGAGCCACCAACATGTTCATGAACAGACGAAACAAAAACTGATTTCATGTTCAGCTAGAAAAATCTACAAAACTAAATTAATACCAGAATAAAGGATGACATCAGCATGACATCAACATGACATCACAGTTTTAATAACATAAGAATAAAATCATAACAGTAACAGAATAAAGTCGTGGCTCTGTGAGGAATTCACCAGATTCCTGTCAGAGTGGCGCCTCCTGTTGCTGCTGTCCAGTCTTTGGTTTAGATGAGCTGTTCCCAGTGTTCCCAGTGTGAGCGCTGTGTGTCTGCCTCCAGAGAGACGGCGTTGGCTGATGACCCCCAGGCTGGAAGGTTGAGTCAGCAGGAAGAGGTCATCCCCGCTACACGGAGAGGTCAAAGTTCAGCCTCAGGACCGGCAGGTACTGAGCATGCTCAGAAACACTGGACCCGTCCAGAACCGATTTCTGATCTTAGAGAAACTAAACAGAATTTAAGAATCAAAGTTAATTAAAAACATCACAATAAATTTGAACAAATAAAAAGTTTTTCATCCCACAAAACAGAAAAATTATTTTAAAACAAACTTTTAACAAACATGAAGATCTGAAGCATTTATGCTGAACGGATAATAATAATTAGCCAGTCAATAAAAATGATTATTGCTTGTTGGTTTGTAAAGCGGGTTCCCTCCAGAGGCTGACCTCTGACCTCTGTGCAGATGTGTGTCTCCAGCCTCACAACAGCGGCGGCTGCAGGAAGCCGTCCGTTCTCTGGTTCCACGACGCCCGGACCGGCCGCTGCGCCCGCTTCGTCTACAACGGCTGCGGCGGCAACCAGAACCGCTTCCGGACCCGCCAGCGGTGCGAGGAAATGTGCGTGACGCAGAGCTAAGGTTCTGGTCAGGTTCTGGTTGGGTGTCGTGACCGGACCGGACCGAAACCACAGGAAGGCAGTTCTGTTTTCTTTCCCCTGTAATTTAGACATAAAATACTTTAACTATACCACTGCTTTCCTCTCTGTCCTCGTTTTAATTTCTAGAAAATTCGACCCAAACAACTTTTGTTTGTGTTTTCTGGAATAATTATTTTAGCAATCGATCAATTTTTGCTGTTTTTCTTCTTGGATATAAAATGCAGCAGATTTTTCAGAAGCTAAACGATGTTGGCATCAAAAGATGGAAATAAACAACTCAGTTCATTTACAAGAAGGAAAATAAACATGGTTGTGAGTTTTCAGTAAAACATCTTGACAAATTGTTTTTATCTTAAATTTAAATGTTTTCATGTATTTTGTACGGTTTGTCTCTGAACATGTTTCTTTATCAAATTTTAGAGTCCATCAATGATGAATCGATTACTGTATTGGTGATAATCGATTCATCGTTTCAGCCCCAGTTGATTGTTGAGCTGTTCAGTTTGATCAGTTTGGTTTTTAAAGATGTTTCTTCCAGATTTCTGCAGGAAATCGATGGTTTTCAGGTTTTTGTGTCTGAAGCACATAAAGTTTTCATACCTCTAAAACTTTCCTACGTTTTGTTTTGTAGAGTCAGCAGGTTTATATTACAACCAACACAACGTAATGATCAACTGTGAAATAATAAACAGTAAGAACAAAACTCATGGCTTTCAGTGTTTTTATTGCTAAAAGCCTGAAAAGTGTGGAGTGCCGCTGTTACTACAGCAGCGTTTCATTGAGTCACTGCTTATCGATCATCGTCATTTGGAGTTAAAATGTTTAATGTGTCTTCATATAAATGTGAAGACACGTTAAAGCAAATAACCAGGTTTTATCCACATGTTGTTTTCGCCTCAGTTAAGCTCCGCGGCGCCCCCTGCAGCCCAGATTCTGCCTCTTATGAACCTGAGTCACATATTTAGATAATTTGATCCAAAGATAAACTGGATCAAAATGGAATTAGATTCTGAACGAGTCCTGGTCCAGATTCAGAACAAACCTGAGAGCCGAACGTCAGAAAGCTGATCTGTTGCTGCGGCTCTTTTACGCCGGATTATTGATAAAACCAAGAAAATGTAACATATTTAGGTTTTAACTAAAATACCACTTGCTTTCATAGACAATGTTATAATTCTCAATGAGTAATCATTATAATTTAGTTAAATAAGTAGAATATTGTGTAACTGACTCACCGGACTGTTAGCCAGTAGCTACAGTCAGTCTGCCCCCTGGTGGACAAAAGACGTAGTTGTATAATGATCTTTGATTAGATTAACATTTTTTCCAAAAAGATACTCAAGTAAATGTAGCTGAGTGACTGTAACAGATTACCACCCAACTCCATCCATCCATTTTCTGTTCACCCTCCTAACGGGTCAGGAGTTGCTGCTGCCTCTCCAGCTGCGCTGCGCTGCGGGCGAGAGGCGGGGTCACCTGGACAGGTCACCAGTCTGTACCACGCACCTCTGAGCATGTATTTATATATATATATGTGTGTGTATCTGGGGTTTTGTATTGACTTCTATTAGGTTTAATTTTTTTCTGCATAAATCCTAAAAGGTAAAACATTTTTTCCCATGGGGCCGAGCTTTGGGCCCCATCAGGTGCAGTCGGTCCTCAGTGTAGAAATGGACTTCAGTCAGAAGAGTAAAATCTTTGACCCAAACGGCTGAAAGTGAAACACGCTGCTACTACAGGATGCCTGGAAGGTCGAGATAAGGAAAAAAATGCAGTCTCCTTTAACTTTCCCAGTTTCTGTGTCTCAGTTGTGAACTTTGAACTACAGCTGCTTCTCATGCAACAGTTTAGTATTTTATAGGTAATTATGTTTATGTCATGATTGAAAGTTGTGAGGACGTCAGATCTCTGCTGTTGGAAACCCTGCAGTAATTAATCTGCTTTGAAATGTTTCTGATCTTTAGGATTAAATGACTGATTCTGTTTTCCAGCAGTTTGTTTTTTTTCTCGTCTCTTCCAGGTCGTGACGCTGAATCTCCCTAAACCTGCTGAGTCAGACTCTTGATCCGCCTGTGAACCTGAACTGTAGGAGCTCCAGAGAGGCTCTCATCCAATCAGAGCGCAGCACAGCCTATCAGCCCGGCCCCTCAGCCGTGGCCAAGGAGCCGCGGCTCCACCTGAGCAGCCAGGTGAGGAGGAGGGATGAAGATGTCCTGTTGGCTTGGTGACTCAGCAGGTGTTGGGGTTTATAAGCAACAGATCTGAGGTGAAGAACACAGAGACGATGGCCGGGCTGCTCTGCACCGTGTGGATCCTGCTCTGCAGCGCCGCCCTGCTGGACGGGAGGGCCTCAGGTAAGCACACCTGTCTGTCTGTCTGTCTGTCTGGTTCTGATGATTCGGTTCGGTCAGGTTGGTCTGTTCACAAAGAAACAAACTGTGTTTGTGTTAAATTACAGTTTTTTAATCTAGAAAATTTCCATCATATTTAAGTTTTTATCTGATCAGCAGCAACATTTTTATCTTCACTCCAGTTTTCATCCAAACGTTCCTGATTTTAGAGAGAAACCAGTTTCCTCAGCTTCTGATTGGCTGGAATATTGACGGTCATCGTATGGAGCTACATCGGAGCCTTAAAGTTTGTTCAAAACAACAACAAAAAATGAAACTGAAAAGATAAAACCAGGAATCTGAAAAGTATTTTTGAACATTTATTTAAACATCCTTTTTTTCTGCTTTCAAATCTTTATTTTCATTTTTAAAAAAAAGCAGTTTCACATGTTTGTTTTTTTTCAGTTTTATTTTTTTTCTTTCATCCAAACTTTATGGCCCTAATTTCGCTCCGTACTAGTGAGCTTGTGTGGAGCAAACAGCCGAGGGTTCTGCTTTATCTGGATGAGGAGAGTTGATGGATCCAGCATGTCGCTGCTTTTCGCTGTCAGAGTACCAGCTGGAGTCGGAGGCGCTGAGCAGATGTGAGATACTGCGGAGCGTTGCCGTGGGAACCAAACAGGAAGAGGTTCCTCACTGTCTGGAGGATGGCAGCTTCAGGTACCTGCAGCGCAACATCTTCATCTCTAAATGAGATAATATTTTAAAAATATGTGTAAAGTTAACAGCTTTAATTTTCACCATCTTTGTCATTCATTTAAAAATGTCAGAATTTTAAATTAATTATTAAATATTGAGTTAGCAAGCTAAATATGTAGCTTCAAACTAAACATTCAAATTATTAAACAGGTGAGGACAGGGGAGACAGCAGAATAAAAAAATTTACTTTCAAACTAAATATTTAGTTGTTAGCTCAATATTTAGCTCCAGCCTGAATGCTTAGCTATCAAGTTAAATGTTACATTTCTGCTCTCAACATTTAGTTTGGTCATTCCTGTCTAAAGATTTAGCTAGCTAACTAAATATTTGGTTAGAAATATAAATTAAACAACATGGTGAAAATCTGACTGAAAATTAACCTTTTTTCTCTTATTACAGGCTAAATGACCCAAATTAATTTTACAAACCAAGCAGAACTTCTGCATATTTATAGAACATATTTTAGTTTTTATTCTGCTGAGATGTTTAATAACTTTCATCCAGTTTCCGTTTCATTTTAACGCTGTGAGGTTTCCTCCCTCCAGGTCTGTGCAGTGCAGTGGGCGGAGTCAGGAGTGCTGGTGCGTCGACTCTGAAGGCCAGGAGGTCACCGGGACTCGAACCAACAACTCCATTCCTCACTGTGAGCAAAAACCCACAAAATGACAATTATAACGTTTCTTGCATTTTTATTCACTTCAGGAAACTCAAAACTTAAAAGGCAGACAGAGTCCAAATGAAATGAAACATCAACCACCTTCAAAAGGTTCAAGTCTGATGTTTAGGGTATTAAAGGTTGCGAGTTCGATCCCCAAATATCATGTCAAAACAATAATAATCCAGAAAAAAAAAAAACAACTGGCTTCAGTTCTGTGAGTTTAATAAAAAACATCTTACAATTGAGCTGGTTTGGTTTTGTTACTATGGCAACAGAAAAGTTCTGGTTCCTTTAGTTTGACTTTCTGGAGGAAGGTTCTGAAGCTGTCCGGTTCCAGGTCCGACTCCCTGCCAGCTGCAGTCGCTGCTGCAGTGCGCCCCCTCTGGTCTGTTTGAGCCGGTGCAGTGCGACTCCAGGGGGCGCTGTTGGTGCGTGGACCAGGACGGCATGGAGCTGTACGGCACCAGACAGGCCGGCAGGCCGCGCCGCTGTGAGTATCCGCAGCAGAACCCTTCCTTCCTGCTGCGGCCCTGACTCACTGCGACCTTTGACCTTTAGGTCCCAGCAGCTGCGAGGTGAGGTCCAGGCGCCTGCTTCACTCCTCGGCTTCCTCGCCTCCTCAGTGCGCCGCAGACGGCAGCTTCCTGCCTGTTCAGTGTAAATTCATCAACACGACCGACAGAACGGAGCTGGACCTGCTGCTGGCCTTCAGCAGGTAACGGCTCACCTGGACGTCCTCACCTGTCCTCTTCTAAATACACATCTTTCCACTTAACTTTGTATTTTGGATCATCTGATGATGTGTTTTTTAAATATTAAACAGAAACTGATATTTGATCAGTTTCTGTTTTTCATTAAGTTCTTGGACGTTTTACATGTTGCTGTTCTGGTTTTGGGTTCTGCCGACCTCAGCAGGCTCTTAAATCTTCTGCTTTTTGCTCCAGCTCTCCAGAAACGTTCCACACCTTCAGGAATTTCAGGAAGTTTTTCCCGCTCGTCTCCTCGTACTGCTTCTGCTCAGACAGCGGCGGCAGGGAGCTGCAGGGGACAGGTGAGCCGGCCCGGGTTCTGGTTCTGGTCCCAGACACTTTGACCACCTGTCCAACTTCCAGGCGGAGTCACCAGAACTGGACCCAGGTCCAACCATTTAGCTCCTTCCGTTTTCTGCTAATGCTTCTCCAGGAGTTTCTGTTGGTCTCAGCGGGTCTGTGGGGCTCAGATGGGTAGAATCTGGACCCGGTTTGATGTTCCAGCTGATTGCTGGTCCAAAGCTCCAAATCCAAAAGGTTTTGGTTTGAGCTTCTGGACTCTCTCCTTAACCTGCTGGAAATCGGATCGGTTCAGGGAACCAGAATGATGCGGCTCCAGGTTGACCAGATAGGAAAAGTTTGGATGATGCATCGATGCATGTGTGACTTCCTGTCCAGGTGTGGAGCTGCTCATGTCTGAGGTGTACGACTCGGCGTTCTCCGGTTCCCGCTCGGCTCACTCTTTCGCTCAGACCAACATCTACAGAGTCCTGCAGAGGAGGATGCTGGGAGTTCGTCTGGCCCTCACCGGACACTTCAGATGTAAACAGACTTAAAAATATCTACATGAACTTGGTTTAAAAACCTGATATAGTTTTAAATTAAAGGTTTATTTGGCATTAACTTTTTATTAGAAGCGGTCTGCCCCAGTTCTGACCCAGTTCTGACCCAGTTCTTCCCCAGTTCTGCCCCAGTCTGCCCCAGTTCTGACCCAGTTCTGCCCCAGTTCTGCCCCAGTCTGCCCCAGTTCTGACCCAGTTCTGACCCAGTTCTGCCCCAGTTCTGCCCCAGTCTGCCCCAGTCTGACCCAGTTCTGACCCAGTTCTGTCCCAGTTCTGACCCAGTTCTGACCCAGTCTGCCCCAGTCTGACCCAGTTCTGACCCAGTTCTGACCCAGTTCTGACCCAGTTCTGACCCAGTCTGACCCAGTTCTGACCCAGTCTGCCCCAGTCTGACCCAGTCTGACCCAGTCTGACCCAGTTCTGACCCAGTTCTGACCCAGTCTGCCCCAGTCTGACCCAGTTCTGACCCAGTTCTGCCCCAGTTCTGACCCAGTCTGCCCCAGTTCTGCCCCAGTCTGCCCCAGTTCTCACCCAGTCTGCCCCAGTTCTGACCCAGTCTGACCCAGTCTGACCCAGTCTGACCCAGTTCTGACCCAGTTCTGACCCAGTCTGACCCAGTCTGACCCAGTTCTGACCCAGTTCTGACCCAGTTCTGACCCAGTCTGCCCCAGTCTGACCCAGTTCTGACCCAGTCTGACCCAGTCTGACCCAGTTCTGACCCAGTCTGCCCCAGTCTGACCCAGTCTGACCCAGTTCTGACCCAGTCCAGCAGCTCTGACATCTGTCCTGCCCCATCAGGTCCGTCTCCGTGTGAGGAGGAGCGTCGTGCGGCCCTGGAGTCGTCCAGCGTCTTCATCCCGTCCTGTGAATCTGGCGGCCGGTTCAGCGCCGAGCAATGCCAGCAGGGGGCGCTGTGCTGGTGCGTGGACCCCTCAGGGAGGCGGCTCACTGGGCCGCCGCGGCCCGGAGACGGCCCGGTCTGTGGTGAGGATGAGCTGCATCCGTTTGGTCGGCTGCTGCTCTCGGTCCAAACGGAGAACTGATTCTGCTCTAACTCCGCCGCCAGGTTCTGGTCCAGCTGACTGTCCCGCCCGGCGCCGTCTGGCTCTGTACCGCCTGTTCTCGGGTCCGGTCCGTCCCCCTCAGGCGTCCTCTGGTTCGGGAGCTTCCTGTTTGTCCCTCCTGCGTCCTCTCGGGGTTCTGGGGTTTTCGGACCCGACCTCCTTCCTGCCCCGGCTGGTTGAAGTTCTGCAGGGTCTCTTCCCGTCGGTGGGCGGCGCTCTGGAGGCGCTGACCCGTTCCCCCGCCCAGCGCCTCCAGGAGAACCTGTTTGGAGGGAAGTTCCTGCAGAACCTGGCGGTCTTTAACTACACCGGGGTGCTGGGACCTCGAGGAGCCGTGGGTCTGGACCAGCTGTCCGCTCAGAGCCTGCAAGAGAACCGGGACCTGGTCCGGTCCGTGATCCGGGCCCTGGAAGATCCCGCCTTCCTGTCTGCTCTGAGGCAAACACTGATGGGTCTCAGCGGCGCCCCCTCTGGGTCACTGCAGCAGGTCTGACATCAGAACCTATTAAAACCCAAACATCAGCTCTGACCCAAAGCCTGCTGATCACTGGTTGCCATGGCGATTCCCTCCTTCCGTTACAGGACATCATATAGAACGGGTCGGACCCTTTTGGGTCCATACATCGGCTAATCCGCTGCTAGCAGAGCTAACTTTCCCCTTAGCGTCTCTGCTAACTTTGAACATGTTTAGCGCACTTAGCTTTCGCTACATTCAAATTTAAGCAAAATTTTATTAGCTTTGTTGAAGTTTTAAAGTCATCGGCTGTTGAGAGTTTTCAGTGGTTAGACGTTTTTGATGCTCTTGTTTTGAAGAGTTTAATCAGTAGCTTCCTTTCTGTTGTGTTGTCTACATGTAGTGGATATTAATGTAGCTTAAGTTAGCGATTTAGCATTAGCTTCAGCTAATTACCATATTGGTGTAGCTCTTTAGCGTTAGTGAAACCGGTTTGATTAGCGCTGCAGTGTAGCTAATACATGAACTCTGACCCACAGCGTGCTGATCACTGGTTGCCATGGCGATTCTCTCCTTTCCTCAACAGTGAACACCAGGCAGTGCGATATGTTGGGGAGTTGGGTCAGAACCTTAAACTCAGGTCGCACTGAGCAGACCTCAGCAGTAACTATCCGTCCCGTTTCAGGTCCTGGATGGAGTCCTGAGGTCCTGCTCTGAGGAAGAGGACGACTCTTCGTCCCTCTTCGTCCCCCGCTGCTCGCCCAGCGGAGGCTACCAGCCGGTCCAGTGTCGCGACGCGGAGTGCTGGTGCGTCGACCCGCAGGGTCGGGAGGCGCCGGGGTCCCGGACCGCCGGCCGGCCGCCGCGCTGCCCGACCCGCTGTGAGACGGCGAGAGCCACAGCTATGAAGGCGAAATCCAACATGGCCGCCGGAGCCGAGATCCACATTCCGGCATGTTCAGAGGACGGAGACTTTCTGCCATTTCAGTGCGTCGGAGATCGCTGCTTCTGCGTGGACGCCGAGGGGAGGAAGATGGCTGCAGGGCCAACAGGGGGCGCTGTGACATGTCAGACCCGAGAACAGTAACTTTAATTCATTCATTTCTTCTTCAGTGAATCAGTGAAGATGAACGAATCTTTTGTTTCAGGTCCAGAGAATAAAACGCTGAAGCTTCAGTCGCCTGCAGGTCAGACTTTTAACCTGGAAATACCTCACTTCCTGTCTGAACACGCCTCACTTCCTGTAGTTTCTGCTCCATCAGAATGTCGGTGACCTCTCCTTCACCTTTGACCTTTCAGGTCGCTGCTCCAAGGCTCTCGCTGAGGTCGCTGCGTTCAGACAGGAAGTGGAGAACCTCGTCTTCCTGTCTAACTCCTCCCACTTCCCTGTGGGATACGGTTTTCTATTGGCCGAAGGTCTGAGTCTGAGCCAATCAGAGGAGGAGCTGCGGCTCAGCCAATCAGAGGAGCTGCAGGTGTCTGAGAGGTTGCTGAGTCGCTCCAGATCTGCGCTGCGATTGGCTGCTTCCTCCAGTGAGTCAGATGGATCTCCAGACTGAACCGCAGAAAGTTGGAGCTCCTTTGGAGAAACAGTTGGAGAAATATTTTACAGCTTTATTCAGTTTGTCAAAGAAAAACAAGAAAAGTTCCATAGTTTTTATAGGAAAAATACCAAAAAAAACTGAAGGAATAACTTCATCAATGCCACAACAAACACATGGGAAATGAGTATGAATTAATGACATCACTGATGACATCATCGGCTCTTCCTCAGCTCTTCTGATGCTGCTTCCTCCTCATCGTCGCTCCTACCAGCTCTTCACTCCACAGTGTGACGCCGCAGGAAACTGGAGGCTCACGCAGTGTCACCACAGCACAGGTCAACAGGTCACACACACACAGAGGTCACACACCTAGGTAAGACCTGGGAATCAGTCATTAACATCTGTGTGTGTGTGTGTGTGGGTGTGTGTGTGTGTGTGTGCGTGCTCAGGTCAGTGCTGGTGTGTGGATGAAGAAGGAGAGTTCATCCCCGGGTCTCTGCGCCGCTCGCTCCGTCTGCCGCGCTGTAAGAAAGTATTCACACCCGGAAGTGGTTTGGTTCTTCTTTCTGTTGGTTCTTCCTGATTAAAACTTTTTCCTGCTGAAGGTCGCAGTCGCTGCCAGAGAGCAGAGGCACATTCTCTGCTCTCTGATTGGATGAAAGCCTCTGACATCACCACCGCCTTGCCTTACCACCCACAGTGTGAGCAGGTAACACACACACACTGTGGGTCAGTGTTGGCCAAAGTGATTTTTCTCTACCTTCATTTCTGTATTTGCATCGTTTTGTTCGTCTGTCCTGTTTTAATAAAGGTTGAATTTTCCTGTTTGCAGGATGGCCGTTTCTCTGTGCTGCAGACAGGGGGCGCTGCAGGCTGGTGTGTGAACCCGCTGACAGGAGAGATGCTCCAGACGGCGTCCCGGAGCGCCGCCGGAGAGCCGACCTGTAAACACACACACACACAGGCGCAGTATGCTGCCTGCGGTGCGTTCAGGGTGGCTCTGTAAACTCGGTGCTGCCTTCAGGTCCCAGCTGGTGTGAGCTGCAGCGGCTCCGCTGTCGCCCCGACGGCTCCTTCGACCCGCTGCAATGTGATGTCACTTCCTGTTGGTGTGTTTCTGAGGACGGACAGGAAGTGGCCGGGACCCGAGCGCCCCGACAAACGGGACGCGTGCCATTATGTGACCGTGAGTCTGAGCCCGGGGCGCCCCCCGATGGACGAGGGTGGAACTGCAGCTTCCGCTTCTAATTGGTCCAAATGTTTGCTCTTTGTGTGCAGGTCCTCTTTGTCCCGCCCCCAACATTACCCATGGTGCACTGGTGTGCCGTCCGGCGGCTGATGGTCGGCAGAGCTGTGACCTTGTCTGTCACCATGGTTACCAGAACTCACTTCCTGTTAGCAGCTTCCTGTGTGGCGTTAAGAGTCGCCAATGGGAAGAAGAAGACAGACCTTTGAGTGGAGCCTGTCAGAGTGAGTCAGTCAGTCAGTCAGGGAATCAATGAATCAGTGAATCAATGAATCAGTCAGTGAATCAGTCAGTGAATCAATGAATCAGTGAATCAGTCAGTGAATCAATGAATCAGTGAATCAGTCAGTTAGGTTTTATGTTGTTTTCTTTTTTTGGTAATGTGATATTTACCAATATACATTTAATCTGGTTTAATTTTATATGAATTTAATAATCTGGTGTAATTTGGTTTAATCTGAAATCTCTGTCTGTGTGTGTGTCTGTGTGTGTCTGTGTGTGTCTCTGTGTGTGTGTGTGTCTGTGTGTCTCTGTCTGTGTGTGTCTCTGTGTGTCTCTGTGTGTGTGTGTGTCTGTGTGTCTCTGTCTGTGTGTGTGTCTGTGTGTGTCTCTGTGTGTGTGTGTGTGTCTGTGTGTGTCTCTGTCTGTGTGTGTGTCTGTGTGTGTCTCTGTGTGTGTGTGTGTCTGTGTGTCTCTGTCTGTGTGTGTCTCTGTGTGTCTCTGT
>CAEGAD010034611.1:0-13516 GCA_903067055.1 Poeciliopsis paucimaculata | reverse complement strand
CCCCAAAAACATGACGAAAATCCGTACATTATCATGAATCGATAAAATCCTCCCAGGCCAAACTTGAAAATTGGACCGTATGTTGCTAACACTTAGCTTTTGTCAACAACTCAGGCGGGAGTGAATGCGCTGCGTATTGCAAGTAACAACCCAGCCAGAACACAGGGCATTAAACATGACATTGTTCAGCCTGCAATGTGTGTCTTCCTCCTCACGTGTGTATTTTTGTCAGTTTTTGCTTCTAAGGACGGTGGAGTATCGGGTGGTAATTTAAAAAGACGCAGGTTGATAGCAGCTCACCGAGCTGTGTAGTGTCCGTCTTTAGGCAACCGTGATGTTCAGCGTCTGTCCGTAGTTTTCGGGGTCCTTTAGCTCCTGCCATGAGAATTTAGCTAACCTTAATATTTTCTGTGTTTTATTTTGGTCATTATTGTTACATTTAGTGTTGATATGTGTGTGGTAAGTGTGTCAATCGGACAATTATGTATCGGTTCAATACGAGACATGACAATGTTTTTTTACGGAGGGCTGATAATCCTATTCAGGGGTGCTGAGGTACAGTTTTAGGCCTAGATACACCCCTGGTGACAAGTCCAATTTGGTGAACAGTTGTCCTCCAGCCAGCATAGCAAACAAATCTGCAGTGTTTAGTAATGGGTATACTTCCTCTTCTACATGCTGGTTAATTGTAATTTTATCACAATTTTGATCTATGGGGCTCCATTAGAAAACATTAGGATCCCCGCATATCCTAATGGATTTGTCTGCTTTTGAAACGACAATGATGGGTGAAGCCCACTCATTTTGGTATGGTTTGGATACAATGCCCATGGCTTCTAGTCTGTCCAGCTCTTTTTGGTTCTCTGAGGGCATAGGATACTGGTTTTGCATTCTTAAAGAGTATGAAAACTCTTCTGCTCATTAATTGATTGCTGATTTACTTCTCTATTGTTTTTCTATATTCTTCTGATGCACTGTATTTACACACAGGAACTTTCCACGAAATTCTTGTATGTTTGAGGCAGTTTCCATTTCACTGTCAAGGTGAAATGATCTGACATTTCACCTTGACAGTGAAATGTCAGATCAGTTTTGGACAAAAGTCTCTTGCACATCCCCAGTCAGGTCGCGGTCGCCTCATTAAGCTGTGCGCCAAATTTACAATGCAGAAAGAGTTGTTTTAAAGCCAAAATATAGTCTGCCATTGATGTTTTGCTGTCACACCGTGTCCATTGGTTTCCCCAGTTGCTATCAATGTCAATGTCGAATTTATTTATATAGCACTTTAAAAACAGGTGTAAAACTGCACCAAAGTGCTGCACAGGAATGACAATAACAGGTTGATAAAAGCAAAATAAGCTTCACTTAAAAGCCAAAGAATAAAAATGAGTTTTAAGAAGCAATTTAAAATCATCCAGGCTGTTAGCAGATCTAATCTGGAAAGGTAAATTGTTCCATAGATTAGGAGCAACAACAGAAAAAGCCCGATCTCCTTTCCTCTGAGGGCTTCCACTAAGCCATGCTGCCTTGCGGTTTGGACTAATTCTGGATTGTGTCTTGGACTGTTTTTGGATTATTCATCATTAAACATCTTCTTTTCACTTATACCTGGGTCTCCAGCTCTTGCCTCACCACCTCCTCATCTGCAATTTATGACATCAGGTTCTTGTCTCATACTTTACACGAAGTATGTAACCAGACTTTGGTGACCCAGTCACCAATGTGGATGCTTTGGTATTTATATTGGTAACAGAATTTACTGTTACAACCTTACATGCGAGCATGCGCTGGTGGGTACTTCTATGTTGTGGCTTTATGTCTGCTCACAAGAGTATAGTAACCTATCACCTTAAGTGGATGTCCTCAATATTCATACAGCTTATGCTTATCTATCTTCAGTCACTTTTGGCATGAGTTTTTAAAGTCTTTTGTGGTCATCACAGTTCTTTGTGCTCTTGTTTATAACTTTGGATGATAGTTTCACATCTTCTGTTCCCAGACTTTTATTTGCACATGTGCTGTCTGTATCCTCTTCTTCTATCACAGTGAGAGCATCTACAAACAGCTCTGGGGGTAACTATTCCTGAGTTTCTCTTATAGTGTGCACCTGTCAGTTTCAACTGAAGTAAGAGGTTTGGATCTGCGTACCTTTTCATAGTGGTTTTATTGTCTGCACTATACATACTGTTTCAGTTTCTGTCTGGGGTTTGGGTTCTATGTGTGGGTTTCCTCAGTTCCTACATCCATCCACCAGAGGGAGCCAGGGGGTTGAATCAATCTCCACTTGTCCACCAAACTGAACATTGCTCTAAGTTGCTTAGCAAAGCATGTTGTGTTCACATAAGCCCCGGATCCAAACAAGTTTAACGGGGGGCATCTGCTTATTTTTTGGGGGGGAAAATGAATACGTAGCAATAATAATATTACTCAAGAAAAAGAAAAAGGTACAGTGCAGTAAAACTACTCGTATAAATATCTTTTTTCCAAAAAAGTTACGACTTTTGAACATAAACAACATCAGTAACCAACAGGCTACTTGTTAACAAGCTTAAGGTGCTGTATTGGTATTATCTAGTCATCATTTAGTTAACATTACCTGTATTGAACAGCTTTACTCAACTGAGTCGGTTAGTTTAGAGGAAAAACTGCGCAAAGTTCTTGGTGTTTTACTGGTTTGCAGCCATGATTCTAACACAAACCCGAGTAGCTCTGCACAGTAAAAGCAGGTCTCCGTCGCTGCCGCATAGGTGTAATCCCAGTACGAGCGTCTTAGCGCTCATGTTGTGTTTAAATTCAGCTCGGAAAAACACATTACGACTTGTTAACAACGGATTAAACATTTTTAACTGCTGAAAAAACTGACAGAAGGCACAGATATGGGAAGTGCAGAAGCCACTACTGTATCAAATCAATATAAGAATAACAGAGTTAGCTGCTGTGAGTTAAAAACAACAAACAGCTTCCAATCGAGCGGGGGCACGGCTGAGTCCGTGGGCGGGCAATGGCAATGCCTGCCCATGCTGCCGGGCCTGGTTCACATTCATGAAAGGATTGAAAATAAATGACACACATGGCTCAAGCTGATCAAGACCACAAAACCTATTCTCAAACTTTCAGCACCGACTGTAGAGGGCAACTGCACCACCTTTTTTCTCTGTAAATGACACATGAAAATGTTTATCTAGGCTTTAAATTAATTTAACATATCAACAACGGACTTCTCTTTGCCTTGCAGCTGACAGTTCAAGTAATTCAGTTTCCTAGTAATGTCTGAGAAAAATCCAAGGTCAAGCGTCCAATATGTCCTCTAGAAGTGAGACCCCTTCACTGTGGGACCACATGAACGCTTTGATTTTGAACTAATTTTTTGCCACTTTCCAAAAGTGGCAAAAATTAAGTAAAACTTGTTCCCTGTTGAGCCATTTGATTTCAGTATAGCAGCAAGTCACCATATCCATCACACTCCAATAGCATCTTGAAAATCCTGTGCTTTTTTGCTTTATATCAGATGCTGTTCATAATTTTTACAATGGGAGTCATCACATGCTCAAAGCCGATCACTTTTGCACATAATGCCAGCTGGTGAATGACATAGTGATAATGCAGAAATTTTGGAAAGTCTGGTTCACCTTGACAGATGAAACCTGTATGTCGGCCGATCATAGCAGGTCCCCTGTCTGTAGTCAACGCTACTAGCTTTTCCATTGGTAACTTTCTCTGTACAAAAAACTCCTTCACCATTTTATAAATGTCAACTCCCCTCTTGGTTGTCTTTAAGGGGAAGACAACCAAGAAAATTTCCTGGAGAAATTTTTGAAGACCATTCGGATAAAAATCAACAGCTGTGCTGAACTGCTGCTGTCCAGGGATGCAAAAGCACCTAACATTTACCAGACATAACTGACACCCGTGTAGCCATCGTAGAGGCCCCCAGTTGGACGTCAGAGAGAATGACGATTAGATCGGTTCCATTTTTCTCATCCTTGAGTACAGTGTTAGCAATTATAATCATTGCTTCTTTGACAACTTCTCTGACTGAAAATGTCTTATCAGCAAATGTGTAGCTCTAAACGAGGATTCCATTACTTTTTGTGACTTTTTTGTTGGTTTTGTGAAAAAAGACTCTTGCTTACCTAAAGCTGCCCTTGGATCATGGGTTTTTCTGTCTGTAATGCGCTTCCCAGTGGGTAGTTAGCGTTGTTTTATGACACGTAGTGAAGTGTCTCTTTACATTGTGCAGGTTCCTTTCACAGTCGTAAATAAGAACGCCTCCCATTCGTTGTGAGAACAAGTTTTCTTTCTTTTTTCTGCCATTTTTGTGGGGTAAGAAATCACCAATCACCTTAGCAACCCCCATTAGTATACTCTCCACGACCACTTATTGGTTCGCACAATACTGACTTTTGAGCTAGATTAAGTCAGAGTTCACAAAAACTTACATTTTAGAAGATGTATAATAAACATATTTTTAAGCACTTTTTAGACATTTTAAATGATGTAAAATTCAAAAACAAAAATTATAACTGAATAAAATGAAATTTTAGACACAGCTCACTAGTGAGTTTTGCTATTTTTAGAACAAGTATGCCAGCGACTCAAGCGGTCCTTAGGGACTACTGGTGCCCACGGGCACTGTGTTGGTGGCCCCTGCTTTAAATGCTATTTTTCTAATAACATTCTGGATTCCACTTTGGTTTCTACTCACGTTCGCAAGACTCTGTGAAGATTTCTGGTTCATTCCCCATGATTGGCAACATCTCGCTCCTCTTCCTCCAAGTCAGTGCAGCATAACCTGTCTGCCCTCCAGTGCCATTAACATCCAGCAAGTCCAACTTGACCACGCCAATGATCTTCCAGTCCCATCTTTACACAACTCTATTAATCCCCACATAAGGACTCAAAACCTGGAAGCCAATCACTTCCACGCAGATTCATCTTCATCTCCATCAGTAAGAGCTTCATTCATCATCAGTGACTGTTACTCGCATCTACTTCCAGTATTTCCAGTGCTCCCACTTTCCCCCACCACCAAGCTCCTGGCAAAGATTAACATTCATTATTCCTTAATTGTTCAAGAAAATGCATTAATCTTTTCCTACTGATTCCAGGTAGTATTCTGCATATGTGCAAAAGGCCAGTCTGACCCAGGAGGGCTCTCTTTGTACAGTGCACTCTCAGTGAATCACACCGACTAGACCTGCTCCATCTCCAGCTTTGCCTCCCACTCCTGTTCCTGCGGTTCTCTCCAGCTCCTGTCCACTCTCCGTTTTCAGATAAATATTCAGGTGACATAGGTTTTGCGGGGTTTCCTGCTGCAATGGTCTCTAACCTTTAATCATTCCCCTCAGTGTTTCCCTCATTGTGGTTCTAAAATCTCCTTTATAATTGTTTTGCTGACAGGCAAAGCTTTGGAGTAGGCTGAAGCCCGATTCATACTGACTTTGGTTGTACTTTTGAAGAATTTCTAGTTAAATTTTAAACAAACGTTTAAAATTTAAACGTTTTTAAACGTTTAAGTTTAAATATAATCAGGAATTTGATTATACTACCCTGTCAAGAAATCTCTGGGCACTAAAAAACTCAAAAGGTCTTTTCTGAATTTGCCATTGATTTCAGAATAAAAGCTGCTGCAGTTTCTGGCTGGAATGTTTCAGCTTTTAAAAGCACATTTTTTGCCATGCTTTGAACGACTCCCATAAACACAAATTACCTGCCATAGGTGAACTAATTACATGCACCTGCAAATCATCTGCTGCTTCAGCCAGAGCTTAAGTGAAGCCAGTGGTCAGCCATCCGGTGCCTGAGTGTTAGCTATACTTGGTAGTCTGTGCCTCCCAGTGCTTGTATCTCTCTGTGAGCTGAGGTTTTTTGGTCTTTTGTGACTTACTTTTATAGTCTGATTCAAAGGTTTTTCCAACGGTGTTCTGGTTTCCACTCCCTCTGCTGTCTTGGTTTCTCCTCACATTTGCAAGACGGGTTCATTCCCCATGACTTGAAATTTCTCGCTACTGGTCCTCCAAGTTAGTGCGTAATCTGTCCCGTAATCCGGACGGATTCCGTCCGTCCTTCAATGCCATTACCATCCAGCATCTCCCATTTGACCTCTAAACATTCTCTGCTCCCAGCTTTACACAACTCCCGATTAATGCCCACTCAAGGACTCAAATCCTGGAACCCAGTGAGGCAGACACATCATAAGAGTAAGAGCTCCAGTAACATCATCTCAGTGACTATGTTGCTCACTGTGTTTCCAGTGTTCCTCATTTCCCCCGCTACCAAACTCCAAAACAAAGATCCACATTCATAATTCATTGGTTGTTCAGTAAACTTTCCTACTGCCTCCTGGGAATATTCTGCAGATGGGCAAAAAGTATACCAAAAACCATGACAGCTTCCCTTTCGCAAAAAAATGTTTTTTTGTGTGTGTACCTCAAAAAAGGTACATTTGTCTTTTTTTTGCTGGGTAAATCTAATTTATCCAGCAAATGTAATTTGCTGGGTAATCTTTAGTTTTTGTTTTGTCCTTTTGTTTGATTGGAACCTTTTCTTCCAGTTCTTTTGGTCACTGCATGTACTTCCTGTTTATCGTTAGCCTTGGCTTTTAGCTTTGAGATAATACACCGTTTTTGAAGTGTGGACTCAGTCAAATTGCACATAAGGGCTCAAGGTTGCAGGTTACAAGCATGCAAAAGTTTAACAACTGAAAAAGTGTACCCTTGTGCTATAACGTTGATATCCAGAATGGTGGAATTGGTCACTGTTAATTTGTACTGCTAAAAAGTAAAACAAAAAAAACAAAAATTTTTTTTTAAATGTACAGCAAAGGCATTAATCACACATGCTCAGTAGAGTGAAACAATTATTTCAATACTTTATGTTTAGAAACTCTTTTTTTGCAACAGACACAGCTTGCTCTGAACTTACCATATTTCCAAGATGACAAAAATCACACTTCTCTTTTATCTTTTTTATGTGACTAAAACTTAGTTTGGTATAAAGTGGAGCTAATCTGCTAACAAAGATCAAGTTAAGGACAAACAAAGAGTACATAAAAAAAGAGGAAAAAAAGACTTGATGCTTCATTGCGAAAAATAAAAAAACTAGTGCAGTGGTTCCCAAAGATTTTCTTCTGGGCACCCCCAGTGGTTCTCAAAGGTTTTCTCAGCCCCCCCTTTGGATTACAATAACCCCCCCCCAAAAAAAAAACAAAAACAAAACAGGGCACACACATTGTTCTACCAGACATAAACCTGTACACATATTTTTGTCATGTTGGGTTCACCTGACTCTGGTGCAGGACAATTACAAATGCAAACACAGTCTATGGTAAGTCCAAAGTTTATTTAATAGCAGCGGGGACAGACAGGTGATCTGACGGCAGGAGGTGAGAAATGGTCGGTGATTCGCTCTGGTGGGGAAAGATGAGTTACTGACAAGTTGACTGGATGGCAGCTCAATGTGCAACAGAAAGGAGATCTTACTGTGAGTGGAGATGAGGTGATCCTTGGGATGGGGGTAGAGGGGGGGGTATATCCATTGAGGCAGAGATCAGTTAAGAGCAGGCGAGTAGCAATAAGGATTCTCCGAATGTTGTCTTTAGGCATAGGAAGCGAGGGACCAGTTCACCCTGGCAGTTCACCTGCCAGGATGAACAGGCAGGTGTTCATCCTGCCTGCCTGAAGGTGGGCAGATCGGAAGGAGCCAAGCAGAAACGGGAAGCCGCCATCAGCATGCAGCTGATGGAACGCCTCGAGGGGAAAAAAAAAAAACAGGTGAAGGCTTGAATCGGACCAGGAATGAGGACTTTGGGGGAAAAAACGGACAAGTACGAAGTTAGAACAATGACTGGGACTTGCTAATAACTACTACTAGGTAGTGCAGGTTAGCACTAGGTACGATAGAATCATCTGGCATCTGCCACCAGAATCCAGCTCCTATTTAACTGCTCCTTCTGATATGTTGGTGAGCTGCAGCTGGCTACGCCTGCCTGACACACCCTGCAGGAGAAAAAGTAGGACAGAATGATTGCATGTCACATCCACTCAGCTTAGTGGATGTGACAATTTTGTTTTCAAACTCTACTGAAGTTTATTTCACACTTCAGGTTGCAACAAAACAAACTACAAACCATCTTTACAGTGAAACACTTTGGTGTAACAGTCTTTTTTGTCATTCATTCATGACAAAAAAAACTCCCCACCCTCCACTGCAATGGCATGTGGAGGGGGTGCACCCACACTTTGAGAACCACTGGACTAGTAGAACTAAAATGTGTTTCTTAAACTGAATGGTTGTGACTTTATATACCAAAAATGTTACAAGAAATCCATAAAGAACACAGTGATATCAACTGTCTTCCTATGTAGCCTGAGAAGAAAAAATTTGTTTAAAAATCATGATGATTTCTCTAAGGAAGAGACAAACCAAATATCCTTCTTTTCCACTCCCACAAAAATAAGATATTGATTTCACAATAATGTATGAGGTTTTTCCTGTAATGACCTTCTGCAAAAGAAGTTCAAAATAAATATTCATTCATGTGGGTTTTCTGACTGAGGTTTTGAGATGATACACCTTTTTTCAATTGCAACTTCATTAATGTTTTAAAAAAGATTTAAAAACTGGATATTCTACAAAAATCTATTCCATCCTTAAGTTTTAATATAATAAAATTTGGTCTTTTAACGGGAGATGAAGAGTTAAACAATAACATTAACGATTTAATCTTCTGCTTAAGTTTTTATTCACAAATGCTACTTTCTAAAAATCTCAGTTTTTAAAGTGAATTAACTTTATTTAGGAGAGTGCTTAAACATTGCAACATCACAAAGAAGTAAATAGCTTAACTTAAGATGTTACAAATGCAAGGCATATTTTAAATGGATTTCGAAGTGCATTGTTTTATTTTCCTCACAGTTAGTTTGACTATTCTTTATTATTCTTATTTCAGGAAAGATGAAAAAAACCCAACAGCATATAGACATAATTCCGCCTTTTAACTCAAAACGACACAAGCAACAACAAATTGTGAGTAAGACCGAGGTTCGCCTGGATACGGACTTAGCAGAAGGGTGGAAATAGGACCCAAAATGAGTGGGGCGAAGGCCAGATGTGGAGAATTTGGGACACACATGTTGGAGGTTCACATGAACACACATTTGAAGGAAGAAAAGGTGCAAGTGCTAGTAGTGCCCTTAGAGCAGTGTTTCTCGATTCCGGTCATCACACCCCCATGCCCTGCATGTTTTAGAAGTTTCTATTCTGCAACACACCTGGATTGAATATTTTGGTGATTAACAGGCTTCTGATAATCATGCAATCATTCTGTTCTGGAATAGAGGCACATCTAAAACATGCAGAGTAGGGGGGCCTGAGGACATGATTTGAGAAGCACTGCCTTAGACTAAGAGTTTGAGCTTGATGACAAACTGTTCAAATTACTCACCATTACTCTGCATCTTCTGGTGGAACTTTTATCTGGTGAAGATTGAGTTAGCTTTAGGCATGAGGTATGACATTTTGATTAAAAAATCATAAGTTTTGAGCAACTTAGATTTGTTCGCCGACATGATCCAGGTATTGCTTATGCCGCTGCCTTTATTTCTGTTCCTTGGTTTTGTGTTTGAACAGTCCCTTAAATATTAGCTCTGCGTGCGCCATCCACGAAATTGGAACACCAAAAGCCTCCACCTTCTTTCTTTCAGACGATACATACTGCCCTTTCAGCATTGTACATGTGTCAGTGTAGCTTACAAACATTGGTTTGTAAGCTACTCTGACACAATATCAGTTTTAATAAATCCACTTGTATGCCTGCTGATCTGAGTTTCTAGTCTATTTTGGCTTCATCACAATAAATACACTGGCAGCAAAAAACACACTCAATGTCCAAGACTTGTAGTGGTAAATTCGGTTTCAGTAATTGCATATTTCAAAATAGGAGCCCCATTAATATAGTTAGAAAACATTACACTTTGGATATCTAGAAAAAGCACTGAAGAAGATAAACTTGCAAATCACTGTGATGAGGAGTTTCTAATTTCTCTCTGTTTTAGATGCATCACCCAATCCAGATGAAGCCAGCAGACAGTGAAAAAAGCAACGGTGAGTCAAGTCAATATAGTCCATCCAGCATGTCCTGGGTCTGCCTTTGCATTTCCTCCCATGTCAAGAGGACCTTTATTGGCTCCTCTTGACATGGTGGAACAGTAGCTTTTTTCTGAGCTTATATCTAAGGGAGAACCCAGACACCCTATGAAGAAAATTTATTTCAGCCGCTTGTAATCACGACCTTGTTCTTTTGGTCATGACCCAAAGCTCATGACCTAATGTCACGGCTCCACTCTTCTCAGCTTGCTTTGTGAACTTTTCCACTGTCATTTTTTGAGGCCGGTCCCTGCTTTATAGGTCCCTGCTTTTTGAGTAGGGCCAAAAGCAGAGTTAGGCCCTACTAACCCTGCTTTAGTTAAACAGGGTTAGTAGGGCCTAACTCTTCTTTAGCCCTTGTGTGGGTGTGTGGGTGACGCAAGCTTCGCTCCTGTTCATTGATTGGCCATTGGTATAGTCAGACATAGCAGCACAGAGAGAAGAAAAACAAATTTTCTGCAACACGGAAGTGATGGAAGCTACAAGTAAGCGGTGGAACAATGAGATGGCAGCATTTCTTTGCATCGGATTCAATATTCAGCAGCAGCTTGATGGAGTAATCAGGAATGAGTTGTTTTTGTGAATTTAGCAGAGAAAATGGGAAGCCTCGATTAGCCACTTTGGAGATGGACGCAGCCCCATGATGTTCCCCGTCGCTCCAGAGTATAAGTCGCACCCCCGGCCAAACTATGAAAAACACTGCGACTTATAGTCCGGAAAATACACTATATAGCCAGGACACTTGACATTTTAGATTACCAATGAAGGCATCCAAAATGAATACATTATTCAACAAACCAAACATTTTGACATTACTGTCAGGGTTGCTATTAACAAGAACCCAAAATACAAGTTCATCCATCCATTTTCTGTTCTCCCTTCTCCCTAATGGGGTCGGGAGTTGCTGGTGCCCATCTCCAGCTGCGTTCCGGGCGAGAGGCGGTGTCACCCTGGACATGTCGCAGGGCAACACAGAAACAGACAGGACAAACAACCATGCACACACACTCACACCTAGGGAGAATTTGGAAAGGCCAATTAACCTGACAGTCATGTTTTTGGCCTTTGTTTTTCTTCTCTCTTTGCTGGTACGTCTGACCTAGGTAATTGTCAATCAATGAACAGGAACTAAGCTTGTGCAAGGACCAAAAAAGCAGGGACAGGCCTGGAAAAATGCAAGTGGATCGCTTGCGATGCGGGCTGAGTAGAGTGGAGCCAGGCCCATTAGAGCCAGTGAAAAAAAGGCATCAGTGCCTACTGCCAATACCTTTGCTGCCATGAAATATAAGTCAATAAAAGCTTACTTCCTTACTTTCTGTGCTATGTTTATGCATGTCTTATGGTCACCTCTAATTTATATTTACCTAGGTCTTTTAAAAGGTTCCTTAATCTACTAATTTGTGTTTTCTTATATTAGTACAAGTTCTTTTCTTGAATTTTCATACTACATTCCATGTGTCACTCTTTAGATAATGTTTTATGCTTATATTCAGCAGTAGAGGACAGAAAACTTTTTATTGGAATGATCTCGAAGAAGTGCAATGAAAACGACATCCGACTGATGTTCTCTCCATATGGCCAGATAGAAGAATGCCGGATACTCCGAGGCCCTAATGGACTCAGCCGTGGTAAGAAATACTTTTGTCTTGCTACTTGCTATTGAAAGAGACAGTTTTATATATATGTACATATACATATAAATAAAACTAACTCATTCCTTTACATCTTCTAATAATATTAATGTTTCCTTCAAAATCATACCTGGAGTGTAACACTTTATTTGAAGGGTTGTGCATAAGTCTGACACGACATTGTTATAAACATGAAGAAGTCTTCATGACTATTTATGACTATTGTCATTAAGCATAATTTAGTAAATAACACTTTTAATACAAAGTTGACATTGTTTAAAATGTCAAGATAACTTGATATTACCCAAGAATCATCACCTGTTGTAAATGGGTCATAACAGGCATTTACAAACTTTAAAAAAATTATGTAATTGTGTATTATTACTTTACCCAGTTATTTGTTTAGTCTTAACTGTGATAGTAATAAGACCACTGTAATTGTATCCTTTTTATTCTCCCTTGTACACTGAAGTAAAATGGACTTAAAAAATTAGCTTTATGTGTGGATATATTTGCTGTCAATCTTGACTTTATTCATGTAATTGATTCTATAATATTCCAGCAAGATGCCTACAAAGCATTAATGAACTTTGCATTTGAAAGATTACATTAGATTCAGATTCAGATTTTTTTATTTGTGTCCCAAATGGGCAATTGATCTTACAGAAAGTACAAAAATAAAACACAAAGTATAAAAAATAAGAAAAAAAATGTTTTAAAAATAAAATAAAAACAAAACATATGAAAAAGACATGGAATACCAATCAATACATAATGGAAAAAGCCCAACAATGTATTTCATCATTGACTGACAGTTGCCCCAAACACCAGATCAAGTACAAGTCCCTCTACCTTGACCTGCATTAAAAAGAGATACTGCTGTAGGAACTAAAGAGAATTTGTACCTGTTGCTTTTTATGCTAGGAAGTCTGAGCCTGATGCCAGAAGGCAGAAACTGGAACTCAGCATGTAGTGGATGAGAAATATCAGCAATAATAGCTTTAGTTTTTCTCATTTTTTTCTGCACAATTCTGTGAGTGAGCATTGTTCAACCCTGAAGTTCTTATTGCTAATATTAGTCACTCTGCAGAGGACGTTTCTTGACCTAATAATAAGCTTTCCAAACCAACATAGTAGAGAAAAAGTCAATACCGACTCAACATATGATCTATAAAATAAGACAAGCATTGGCTACTGTACTTGAAATTTTGCGAGCCTCTTTAGACGAAATAATCTTTGCTGTCCCTTTTTGGTAGGTTTTCTGGGTGGCAGGTAAATTTTAACTTATCCAAAAGTCCCAAGATATTTATAGTTTCTTACTATCTCCACTTTCTGACCTTTAATTACTGTTTGATTTGTGTCATGGGATTTAAGTCTAAAATTAATGCACATGTCCTTTGTTTTCTGTACATTTAATAAAAGCTTTATCACACCAGTCAACAAATTCATCGACCACAGGGCCATTTATAATGTATAAAATATGGGGATTGTTAGATGTCCAGAGAAAAGTCATCCAGGGTTGGTACAGTCCTCAACATTCATTCTCAAGTAAATGAAGCCCTACCTCAATTTTTTATATATATTTTAGAAAGCATTCGATAAACTCAAAATTATTTTTTTCAATATTTTTTTTCTTCAATCGTCACCTGTTAATTTGACTTTACTCATGCGAACCCATTCAGTTGTCTTCTCTTACGTCCGCAGTTCTGAAATAGAGCTTTTCTGACGGAAAAGTTTTA
>CAEGAD010034597.1:0-31392 GCA_903067055.1 Poeciliopsis paucimaculata | reverse complement strand
GAACAAAAAAGTATTGACATGAGTAAGTCAAATTAGATAACAGCAAGATTTGCAATTTTATTTGTTGCTAGGTACTAGTAGCAATAAAAGGCTTTAACCATTTCCACAAACATGACACAAACACAAACACAGTAAAAAAATAAATGGCACATTCTCATCTGGATGTTTTAACTGTCTTTTTGTTGCAGTTCTTCTTTCCACGGATGTGTCAGATGTTTTGTGATCCACTTTGCTAGTTCTCCCTGTAAATGTGGAATCACACGTAGAGCCAAACACAATGCACTTTGCATGTTTTTAACTCTGCATGTTTTCAGATACAACTACGGCGAGGTAATATTTTGCTTTTTAGTTATTAGCTGGGTTGTTTTTAAACGACTTAAGGATTTCATCTCTGAATGTAAACATCTTTACCTTTGCAAAAACAAGATGACTTGCTTTTTTTTTTTTTTTTTTTTGTCCTTATGCTCCGTTGAGCTATAGGGGAGTTTGTCCGCTACTCTTCTTTAGAACGTAAAGAAATGACAAGCATGAAAAGCACGGCAGACGGTAAGCTGGCTACCTGTGTTCAGACAAAGTATGTAGCTGTATTATGAGAACAGAAGAAAACAGACTTTTTTTTAATAAAAAATCTTCAGCTATGACAAAGATAAAAAGATTGAATCAATATTAAGCAAGGTTGACACTGGTGACTTCAGAAGCTCAGTGTAAAAGTCAGCCAGTGTCAATGTGTTATGGAAACAGACAGCAGCATTGGTCTGGGTGCAGCTCTGCCATGATGTGCAATGAATATGACATTGCTGGTGATGTTACTAACTCATAATAGATATTAATTTCTGTCATTTTTTGTTTTTTGGAGCTATGAGCTTCAGCTTCTGATCAGGAGATGAACAGCTTGTTTGATTTTAAATTTGTTTTTCAATAAACTGTGTACACTGCCAACTCGATTTTTGGGGGGTTTCGTTCTTTTTGCGTTTTCAGGTCGCAGTTTACAACCTAGTTAAGAGACAGCAGAAACAGTGAATTTGAAGAAAAGTCTTCAAATTTGAATTATCATAGGAGAACTCTGGCCATTATTGCACATCCCATTAAAAAAATGTATATGACATGTCTCTGGAAGCAATCAGATGTTATTTTCCAATTGAAGGGGTATTGCTGCAAATTATCCTCCTTTGCCATGGAGGTCAGAACACATCGCTAAAGACCGGACACTTCAACAGCAACCTTTCCCACAGTGAAGCAAGCAAAGGCCACGATAATATTTTGCTGCTTCATTTGTATGCTGACCTTCTTATTAATTAAGTTTCAGTTGCGTCTGACTGAATAGTTTAGTCCCCCATTTCCCTGATTAACTGACCACAAAGGTTGAGACACATCAATTTGTTAGGAATCTACACGATCCTTTCCCAGCCGTGTCCTGTACTCGAATATCCAGCCAGTTTTAAAAATATTCACCCACATACAACCGGGTGTGTCTTCAGAGTCGCCCACCTGTTTATTTTTATTCCCCTGATATGTATTTTTGCGATAAAATGTAAATGGCATTCTAATATGCAGGCCAGTGAGAAGCTGCCAGAGGCTGATTATTGAAAAGCAGCTGAGGCAGTCACTACAGACACTCATTCTGCGGTGATGAAAGGGATATTGTTGTTGTTTGTCAAATTATGCTGAACCTCTCATTGTCCGGATGGAAATTAAGTCTCAACCAAAGATAATGACTCAGTGCAAACCATTGAAAGGCAGGTATTGGCAAGTCCACCTGTTTTCCAATTGCTTTTCTTCCATATCTATTTCCCAGAGAAGTATTTGACACCTGAACGTGGCGAAACACTCAAATATTTAGCTTATTATCAGTTTATTTTATGATGAGTCTTTAAATTGAGAATCACTGTTAAGTTAAAGCTTTAAAGTTTTTTTCTGTGCCATAGCCCAACAACCACAGAACAATACTGCTGGAAAAAAATGTGCTGCTAAAATCAAATCAAGATGCCAAAATCAAGATGGCCGAACCTGAAGCCAACTGATGACAACTTTCAAACTATTGTGACTACTTCACTGTCATTAGAAAAACCTCATATGTTGGCTCATTATTCAATTTTTAAACAAAACAAAACAAAACATCTTATTACTCGGCTTTTGCAAAGCCGTTTTGTAAAGCTCATCATGCAAGCAAACATAAGAAAAATCAGTTATTACACAGTTAGGGCTTGCTAGATATAACCTTGTTTATCTTTCAATTTCAAAATCAACTCAACCAAACTTGATTTAGACTAAACCACGGTAGACCACTTTCAGTATGCTGATGCAATAAAAACTGTCAACATTCAGATAATTTACATTAACCGTAGATGAGTAGCAAATTAAAATTGAAAATAAACTTACAAAAAAAGCAAAAGAACAAGGTATATTTATGATTTACCTGCATTTTGGCTGATATCCTCTTGGATAGGTTCAGTGCATTATAGTCCCTTCTCCTGATTAAGTACTACATATTGCCATAAAAGTACTGAACTCACTCATTCGTTTGGAGTGAGTTACACCTATTTTACACCTATTTCAAGACTCACACAGAGAGAGAGAGAGTGGTATTAGAAAGTTTAATTGACAAATGAAAGTCTTTGGCGCTCGGACCCGGGAGGAAGACGTTGCCCTGGTAACTGCTGTCGAAGAGAATTAGCCGCAGCGTGTGACGATCAGAGACGTCTTCCCCGCCTTGGGCCCATACACTGATGGTGGAGAGGATGCCGAAGACCAAATTGATACCGAAGAAGTCTTGAACTGAAGGTGGAGGAGGGTTGAAGCTCAGCCAACGAGCGGAAGCGGATGAACAGCTGGACCTTGTCAAAGGAGCTTGACGATTGGAGGAGGAGACCATCACCGATAGGTTTGAGTCGAGGCACATGACGACATCTTTGGTTGAGCTGGTGAGATGAATAGAGTCTTCCAGTTCGAATTTACGCCGAGGCTTCATTTGGCAACAAAATCTGGAAAAATATTGAGGATGCTTCTTATGGAAGCTTTGAGGAGCGGTTTTATAAATCACCGTTGCAACAGGCCGATGTGCTGGCCGCAGAAATCATCTTTTACTTTTGGGAGATTGAAATTGTAAAAGTTTTATGGATCCGTTTGAAAACTGTTATGAGGTGAGAAACCCAATGTTGATGTTGTAAATTACAGTTTTTTGTTTTTTTTAATACAATACGGTTAAAGGCTTTGTCTGCGCGAGACAGAAAATGCAGGATTAATCCATCATACCACAACTCTCTGAGGTTGCAGTAGATTATGCACATTAATCATGAGCGTGAAATAGATGAGAACTTCATTTTTTTTAATAAGAAGGTTTGTGTTTTAACATTTTGGTCTGGTTTTATCTGGATGGTGTTACACATTCATCTCTCATGCAGAGGCAATGTTGCCAGGACAAAGAGAAACCAATAGAGAGTGGTGACAGATAGGCCTGTGTGGACAGGACAGAAAACAATTGAACAAGACGAATCACCTCTCACCAGGGAATTTGGTAATAAACGACTTGGATGACCAACAGTGTGAATGAATGAGAGATATTGGAGTTGTTGTGGAAACACTTCCTGACAAGCGGACGCGAGGAACAAAACAATTAGATTCTTATTTCGGGAGATGTGAAATATAATGTTGTGAGGCAGGCATTATTTTATCTTATTTTCTCTAAATGAGACTGAGATAGACTGCATGCCTCAAATGATTTACATCTGATTATGCAAATCGTTTTGGATTACCATCTGATTTGGTTAAGATAAAATTGTTATTTTAACTCTCGGTTAAGCATCTGTGCAACGATGGGAGGATGAAGGGCAGATTGATGGGCAGACAGGGTCCTATTCTGCAGCATTGCCTCTCCTGCTCCGCTCCACTGGTTTACAGGAAAAACTGAGCAAAAAGCAAAACTCTTAGTTTTCTAGTCTGCCTCTCTTGAGATCCTCATTTTTGGTCGTATGATATGGATCACGACCGAGATAATGCTCTTTCTCTTCTGGATGGCAGAGCTCATTTTAAGACATAAGGTGACATAGTTTCATTATTCAGGGGAGTTTTGTGCAAAGCTGTGGCTCTTCTGCATTTATAAAGGTTAGCCAGGGTGGTTTGGCCATCTGATTGCGATGCCTCTTTGGTGCCTCGCCACATTGATTTTTCTGAGCACGTGTCCCTGGGAAGAAACCCCAGGGCAGATAGTACTAATTAAAGAATCTGAGAGATAAACAATTCTCGCTAACCTTAAGCTTCACTGTGTGCGATATGGATTTATATGTTAAATACTGATTGTGAAAATGAAAAATTGTAAAGGAAAGCACAGATGCAAGTAAGATGTTAGATTTATCTGATTGTGGAATTATTCTTCCATATATGCACTTTAATAGGATTTTCTTCTGCGGGTTCAGTAAAAACTACAAATGCAATTTTCTATATGAATACAGTATCATAATAAAAGATAGCCGTTTTGATGACAAAACATTTTTCAAACATTAAAGAAAATATCGTGGAGTTACTATTGACATTAATATAATTTTCGTCAAACATCACATCCTTTGTTTCAAGTAGAACAGTGAAAGTCATTTAGATGTGCAAATATCTATATTGTTATTTACAAATGGGCACTACAAAATCGGAGTGGGGAAAAACAGTTTGATTCATTAGTTATAAAAGCTAAGGCATGTCTTAGTTTATATATAAAGACAAAAAAAGAACAGAGCAAGGTTTTCATCAGCTTATAGAGATGTGTATGTAACCAATGCTTCCCCAAACAGGAGACGGGAGAAGACATAGTACTCTCCACAGCAGAGTTGCTATTCCACCTCCTGTGCTTTTGCTACTACTCTGTTTGTATAGTTAGAAATCCAGGCAGAGAGATGTTTCAGTTGCGAGATGTTACTAATCTTGCCCCTTAATCATGCTGCTTACCCTTTTATATACATCGTCGTGTCAGATGTCTCGTCTGCATGTCCTCTGCTCCAGTCAGCTGTGTGAACCTGTAAACTTATGAATGAGAGCTACAAGGCCAGCTGAAGAGCAGGGATCAGAAAATCCCCCTCATAAAGCCCGGCCTAGAAAAACTAGCCTTATTAAAAACTCAGCAGTCACGAAACAGAAACCTTGCTCCTGCTCGTGATACATAAATTAAATCTCCTCATCCAGCAGAGAGGTGTGCAGCACAGCGGCTCTAGCTCATTATGCAGGGCTGGCAAAAGGTGGCATGGGGCCTTGAGGGGAATATAATTAAAGGGCACCTTTTTATGTTAAGTATATCACGACAAACCGCCAGTGACTCTGTTGTAAATCTGTTTTTGTTTTTTTCATTATTATTGTTTCATTAAGTCAGTTTTGAGAGGTAGGTGTCTGTGTCAACAAAGTATGGACCAAGTTTTAAAGAACTTAGTTCAGGTCCTTCTCTGCAAATTCTGCTTTTCATTTTTTTCAGAGTAAATGTAACTAGTTGCTACCCACCTCTGTCTACAATATGGAGCGACTGCAACATTACAACATTCTGCGACACAATCGTATAGCACAGGGTCATTTTACAAGATTCGAGGACATCTGAAGGTGAGCAGATTTGGTAAGCTGTGCAGATAGAAGCAAGTGATTTGATATTCATAGATCCTCGCATATTAAATGAAGCAAAGGTGTAGATGTATGTGTAAGACATTTTGGGTTTTAAAGAGACGATTTTCCTAGAAACATTCTGGAGCGCTGTTCTCTCCAGTATCACAAAAAAAATAATAATAATAATTTTAAAGTTTTTGCAATCTGCAGAATGTTACTTCTACTACTGAGGAATCTGAAAGAGTTTCTGTCACTCATGTCAAAAAACAGTTTCTCCATCAAAATATGTGTGATGAGTGCTTGAGATGAAACAGAACAGTTCAAGTATCGTGGCGTGGTTGATGATTCAGTTCAAGAGAAGTAAAGTCCAAACAACAAGATTCAAAAACAGCAAAGACATGGTGTTTTGCCTGAGAAGGAACAGGCTGGACGGTAGAGTCATCACAAAAGAATATGACTCTGAGCAACAGAAAATGACTGGCTAATAAATGCTGGAGAGGTGATTAGTGGAACCAGGATGAAGTGAGTCTTAATCAAGAGAAAATACATGGCAGATGGGAGAGAAGAAAGACAGAGGAGATTTGGCAAAATTGAAAACGAACACATGGCAATAAAAAAATAATGCAAGTAGGCATAGGGAAATATCTGATAAAAATGGGATAGCTAGGACTCCAAGAATACACAACAAATATTGTGCTAAATAAAAACAGAAATAACTCAAAGCGTAAAAGCCAGAACATGAACTATAATTTAAATCACACTGGAAAGCAACAGGATTATGACTTCAAGGTAATGTTTAGGCTTTTGTCACACCTTCATATCTTACCTTGATTCCTGTATATCTGATAATGTTCTTTTTATTACTAAATGTGAAGAAATAACACACAAGACAGCAGCTTTCTGTGAAAGAGAAAGCTGCTCCCCCCATACTTACTAATCACTTGACCATCTGAGGATGCATATTTAACGCTCTGGAGTCTCAACATGTCCCTATGTGTAAAGTAGTAAAGTAATTATGACTTCATTACTTTTGCATTTGAATAGTACATTTACAAATCATCAGCAGTAGTGTGTCTGTGCGTTAAGTATAATGTCTGCAAACTTGCAGACGTGTCCAAAGAAATCCATGGACTTCTGTTACCTGGAGTTCAATTTCCATAAGCTACAGTAACAGATGATTTGAAAGATGATGTGTTGTTTGTGTAAAGCTGTTTACCTTTACACAAATGGTAAAGGTAATTAATTTGACGGCCGTCTAAATTAATGTTTTGATTGTTTACTCTATGTTACATGACTTTGTGTTTTTATGTTTGTTATGACGTAAAGCACTTTGAAATGCTTTGCTGCTGAGATGTGCTACACAAATAAAATTTGATTTGATTTGATTTTATACCTGTAAATGGTGTCCAATATGTGTGACAGGTATTAACTCATGCATCAAACTACCAGAGCGCACATTTATTAGTTTCCTTTTCTTATTCTTTTGCTAAAATGTAAAAGTTTAAATGTAAAATTCTAGTCCTTCTATTCCTAGAAGCCTTTAATAACAAACCAACAACTTAAGTTTTGCTTTTTTTCCCCTGCTTTATGACATTTGTAAAGATTTCAATACTGAGAAATAATGTTTTAATAAACCTAAAATGAACACCACTATGATTCTCACCCTACACGAGTTTCTAGAAAAGCGAAATGAACAAATTTCCCTTTCAGCTCCAGAAAGTTTATTTTTATTTTCTATTTTTTTTATGTTTCCTCTAAATCAGCGTGACATTTATCATAGATGCAACGTGTATCAGTGTGTCAGTATACATGCACTGTAATAGTCTCTGTAGTGTCCAGATGTTTGTCACACTGCCCAATCTGCCATTAATGTGGCAGGGATATTTAAAGGATTAGAGGTTAAAGTTCAGCTCTGATAAATCTTCTATTATGTAATTAGTATGCATTCATTGATGCCGTTTACAAACGTTCTTTGGAGCGTTTTACATATGACAACCCAAGCAGATGTGCAATTTGCGTTTGCTAATTGTTGCTGTTGCTAGTCTGTGTGGGAGAGGGACTCGGCTGGGGACTGAAGCTCCAAAGAGGTGCTTTGGCTAAATAGGTGGCACCAAATGGCTGCCATGAAAAATTCAAACATTTGTCAAACATGCATGAAATGAGTCAAAGCGTGTCTGATGAAGAAATGACATTGTAGCATGATGCAAAGCTCAAAAAAGTTAATTTGCATAATATCTCGTCTTTAAAGAGACTGAAAAATAATTTGTCCGCATCATTTCTCACTGTTAGAATTTTTGTAGTGTTTGATGCGTTGAAATTTTTATATTAAATTCACTATTATAAGTTAAAATTATTTCCTGTCATCGTTGGAAGAATGCAAAACGCCTGGCACATTGTTGAATTATGCAGATGAGCTGGTAAAACCTGTGTCAAAATCAATTACAAAAACCAAACAAAAAACTTAGTTACTGGTGGTCACTTACTCCTTGCTCTCCAGTTGTCTGCAGGTCCCAGCTTGCGGCAGAACAGATGACGGTTTTGGCACCGTTGGTGTGAAAATGTGGCGTTGAAAGAGGCAAGCTGAAACAGAAGGCATTGCAGAAAAACCCGTCACACATACGAGCCGTTTCTAGTCTCTGTCTGTCCTGCTTTGAGCCTTTACGGCTTACTTTCTATAGTCAGTTGTTTGTAATGGTGACATTTAATTAAAAATGAAAAAGTTGACCAAGAATTTTAGGCAACCAAACAAAACTTATTTAAATGTTATTTTCATGACCAATAGAGTAGAGGAAATTAAAAGCACTTATGTTTTTAAGATCCAGGTGTTTGACAAGAGGTTGTTGTGATTAAATCTATCAAGTTTAGCAAGGAAATTATGAAGAAATCTACAGGAAAGCATCTCAGCAGCACATAAGTTGCTACTGAGATTGCTATTTATCTGTAAAAAAAAAAAAAAAAAGAAAAAAAAAAGAGCTAATTAGTTTTGTGCAGTACATTTTTTTTTCAGTATGTCTTGTTTTGTCACTCTTTAAAATGTCTGTAGGACTTAAATATACAAGTTAGGGCTTTATGGTCAGTCTGCATTTTTTTTAGTTCCAACACTCAGCAATGAATAATGTTTGACAACAAAGTTTGTTCTATCAGTTCTGAGTTGACTTTAGCTGAAACGCTTTGCCTGATTTTATTTCACCTTCATACCCTGGTCTTTTTCTTTTTTTTTTGGTAGCACTTTGACATTGCACTGGCATAAACGTGACAAAACACGTGTCATGGACATGAAGGAGTCTTCATGAATGTTTATGACTGTTGTCATGAAGTGTCACTTTGTAAGTATTGACTCTTTTAATGCAAAAGTTGTATTCAAAGGGCATTAAAAGTGTCGAGTTAGCATCATTTGGCAAATAATTACATTTTTATGCAGAGTTGCACTAAAACTTACATTAATAAAAAGTGTTGACTTTGCACTAATAGTGTCATTATTTACTGAATGAAGCCTCGGTCATGTTCATGACATGCGTTATGTTTATGGCAGTATAATATCAGTCTGAACAGCCCTTCAAATAAAGTGTCTTTCAAATTTACAAGTCAGTCCACCAGCACCATGTTTAGTCTACAGGGTAACAAACACTGACCAGTAAGTGGTGTCAGATTTCGCCGCGTTGCATTAATGCTGTGGCTTTTCACTGAGACGTGCAACAACTTCAGGATGTAAGTTTCCGAACAGAAGCGCCACTTTGTCTCCTATATGGAAGAATGTCAGCCGCTAAAGGCTTCGAGTAGATTTAGAAGCGCTGGCAAAGAATCTGTTGAAAACAAATATTGAGCTCTCTTTTTACTTGCTGCTCTGAATAATCCCTGCTTTTATCCAAGGGACAAACATTAGCAGGAAACCTTTGGTGCATTTGTTTCCTGCATGTCACTTCTAAGCCTCCTGTTTGTCTCGTCATGTTTCCTTTGCCCGCTTGGTTACCTTTTATTGATCTGTATTATTGGGGGTTGTCTGAAAGCCAATCTTCATACAGTCATTTGCATTCTAACTGTGCCACCCAGAACATTCCCCTGTAGGTCTATATTTCTACTTGGATCACCATGGATTAACTCCACTATACAAAACTGAAAGGTATCAATAAGTGCTGAAATCAGGTGATGGGTGTTTGACATGCTGACCATTCTTTTGTGCCGTCTAATCGACTGCATGAATCAGCACACCTTTGGTCTTTAATCCCCAAACCCTTGCACGAAGCTGTTACTGAACTGAAGAGTATCTTCTGTTTTCTAGGTGCTCCAGAGATTATCATTGCGTTATTGCAGATCCTTTCTCCCAGCAGTTATTAGACTCTAGAGGTGTTTACATCCCTGCTGGCATTTGCACTGTTTTGACCAATTTTTAAAGAGCTTTCTGCTGTTACTGCACGTTTGTTTTTGTTTTTCTGTGCTACACTGATACACTGTGTTGTGAAAAAGACTGCTGTCTTTGTGTTGTTCACATTCAGATTATGTATAATTTAAAGACGGTCTTCCTGCTCAGTTGCACATCCCTCGGTCAGCGAGTGCCGTGTTTCTATTCTGATAACTGTACAGTATTTTTTCTATCATCTTGTACAGCGTATTATTATTGCTAATCTTGTTTTTTTACATACAATTTTTTTGAAAACATTTTTTGATGTTTTGTTTACCGTGGATTAGCTCCATTATACAAAGCAGAATCAACATCCCTTCACGCTGCTGTTACACCTAAATTTCCCCACGGTGGGACCATAAAGGCTATTTCAATGCTGTTCTATTAATAAACATCATCTTGTTCAAAGTATGGGGTGTTTTTTTTTCTCACAAGTAATTATTTCCAATGAGATGCTAAGCCTTAATGTCAGAGTCGTAGCTCCTTGTGTTCATCTGAAAATGCCTTTGTGGTTTTTGTCTCTTCAGCTACAAAGAACAACAAATTATCTGCTCACAGGATTTTAAAGCGTACATTTTTATTGTATTTATTTTTTTTGTAAGCTTCTTTAACATTGACAGACCGGCCTACTGTTAATTAGGCAGTTTATATTATCATGCCAATGAAACATTCTTGTGTGAGTACACACACATTAATACATTTTGATTTAGGATTGTGAGCATGCGTTAGAATCCTTTTGCACGAAACACTATCATCCCTTACATCGAAATTCCTCCAGCCTTATTTCAAAAGATAACATACAATCCTGATATAAAAAAAAATAATAATGTGAAAAGGTGACTTAAAGTTTCTTTCCTGTTGTACTGCCTCAAACCACGTAAACAGATTATTTCTGAAATAGACTAAGCAGTAATTACAGCTGCCAGGCTTTTTTTGGGGGTATAGCTTTATCACTGCCAAGATTTTGTTTAATCCAGTCTTGTTAAAATAGCTCAAACCCAGTGACATCGGAGGGAAACTAGCTTCTAGTTTTGTTAAAGTTTCTAAGTTGCATTTAGCTCTAATCGTCCACTTGCTCAATCCTACCTGTAAATCTGCCCTCGTCTTGTCTTGTAGATTGTAGCGCCGGCTGTGTGATTAGGGTCACCGGAGGGTGAAGCTCTGCCACAGTCTTGAGTTAAGAATCCACATGACGGCTTTTGGAGAGCAAGGCTGTTAGCCGCCCCTGTTGACACATTGGCCCACCTCAGCAGTGGATCTCTTCATCTCTGCTGCGTTACGATGGGTTTCTCTTCGTACCTGTCAGCCATGCCTCTGGTACGTTTGCAGTCGGACTCTTTCCGTGTTGGGATGATGGACTGCTCAGTGCTCCACGCGACGGTTTAAGCTTGGAGTGTTGATTTATAACTCAGACATTTTGATAAACTTCACCACTGAGTTTCTCTGTCTTTATCTTTGTTCACTGATGTTCTCGAATACATCGGTGTGGGTTTTAGCTTTAAGTTAGGTTGCGACCTGAGTATGATTATGAAAGAATAGGCTTGGCAATCCATGAGGAACAACCTCGTGACACCGAGTTTGATATGGAGGTTGACATGAAATAAATTGAGTGCAAAAATATTTCAAAGAAATGCAAAAATGAAGGAACAAAGAAATAGTCAGTGAGGAAGTATGAAAGAAATGGTATAATGATTTCTTTATGGATGCGGTGCTACAGTAAAAGTCCTGAGTAGGTGTTGCCAGCTCTCCTTTTGAACTGTGCAGCTTGTTAGTTTCTTTTCTTTATCTTCCCCTGTGGCTTGTTTTTCCTTGAAGATGGACAGCATCAGAACAGCTTCGTATAAGATGTAGCATGGAAAACATTTTAACTATGCCAGTCTTTTGAAGTTTTGCAGCTGTTCCTAAGAGATAAAGTTCTGAACCTCTTTTATCACTTAAGAAAGAGAAACAATAGGTTGGCTGCTCGCGTTACTTTTGCCCCAATAAAGGCAGAATAATGGAAATATACAGGTCATCCAACAAAGGGGTTGTACATTTTAAGTTGAGTCATATTTTAGCCAAAGAAAAAGCTTATGGAGACCTCGTATTAAACTCACAACCTCAAAGCTTTCTGACCTGTGTAACAGTTAGGTAATACACTTTCTATTGAACGAAAACTATTTCACTAGTACAACTTTGTCATTCGTTGATCACTCCGTATAATACAAGGGAATACCTTTTACGATGGTAACTCTGCATGTTGGCGTAAAATATTCTGAATCCTGATGAACATTATTTAATAGTTATGGCCGGAAATTTGCTAAACAGCTTTCACTTTTCTTAATGAAAACACTGACTTGACCTTTCCTCACGAGAAAACGTCTGTCCAGCTGCAGAGCTCAAATAAAACCCAAACCAGTGCTTCCCTTCATATTATTATTATTAGTACGGTGTCCCAACTGCAAAAAAATAAAGACATTGGCAAGAAATGTTTTACTCATAATTAATATAATGAAACCGCTTTTGTGTTTTATTTTACGTCTCTTTCTGAACTCTTCTTTTACAACTTTTGTTTGTTTGTTTGTTTTTTAAACTGAATTAGCCTTAGTGTTTTCAACATAAACAAATTATGCATCTGTCTGGGTTTCATGTGAACTCAATGCAGGCCCATTAAAAGTACCCTCAACATTGCAATTAGGTTTGTTGGTTACTTGATAGCTGTAATGAATGCATGGTGCACAAAAATGAGACACACAGCCTCCTCTGTGCTCAGTGTTAACCCATAGATTTTTCTTAAAAAAAATAGTAAATTGTGTCAATTTGTGTCAAACGTAAAGATAAATGCATTTGAATTTGCATAGTTTTGAGCTTCCTAAAAGTATTTGACCTTTTGACATAATGACCTTTACATTTAAACAGCCATTTTTTTCCCACTTTGTTTAAACATCACAGCAGCCAAATAACAGACAGAAAAATACCTTCTGCTGGAGTTTTCATTTTGGACAGACCCTTCTCAGACAAACCGTACGTGTTGTGTGCCAGTTCAGGAGTGATTTTTATCATCTGCTCTGATTTCTGAAGGTTTTAGCGGAATTGCAACTATTTGTCTTCATTTAGTTTGTTTCAGAACAACATATCGTTGAAATCAAAGTCAGGAAATTTAAGGGACGTGCCTTATTGTGCAGCTGAAAGTTCAGTCCTGCAGCATAAATTGCTGGAGAATCTTTACAGATGCTACAAATATAGAACAAATTTATAATCTGCACCAGTCTTTGATCTGCAGCCTGCAGCGAGAGCAAACAATAAAAAGTTATGAAGCACCTAAAGGGCGTTTGTTTGTTTTTCAAACTAAAACCATTTGTTTCTGTTAGTTGCTGTCAGCACTTTGTTGCAACTAATGGTTCATATATCTTTTCTTTCTCTCTCTACCTCTCTCTCTCAGGTGGCATCCCATTTATCCTGACTGGAGAACTGTTTGAACAGTCCTACAGGCCTGCTGCTTTCATGATCGCCGGTACTGTCAATTGGTTGTCCAACTTTGCCGTGGGCCTCTTATTCCCCTTCATTCAAGTAAGATCTGCCGTCGAAACAAAAAGATGCACTCTCTGCTTATAATTTATGGTGTTGGCAGAGATTTGAAAAATGCTGAAAATAACCGTTGCAAGAGAAAGAACAGTAATCGACTGACGTAAAGGCCAACTAGTCACTAAAATGTATCCATGGAGTGAAGTTTACACACACAAAATGGGGCCTATTTATATGTACTGTAGTCACGTTTCGTAAGAAAGTGTGTGGATTGATGAAAGGGTGTGAGGCGTTAATCTGAAATTAGTTATGTTAAATTGCAAAACTTATAATTTAAAGTGGACTAACAACTTCAATCACAACATTTGAACAATTGAATACTGAAATATGACTTCTTTAACTGCATTTTTCCACTGCACTCATCTTGTCTCGATACATGTGGGTCCAAAAGGAGAAGTTGAGTTCGATGTTGAAACTAAAAAAATCCAATCTTTCACTGATTAATAAACACACCATAACAAATCACCATAGTGCAGACAACAATAACGTCAGTAAAGAGTCTGTGGACCGTCGGCTGCTCTGCATAAGAAGCATAGAAGAAGTGAGTGGAAAGCACAGGAGGAAGGTTGAACATGCACCAAAACTACATGGCGCATACCTTAGAAGAATAAAGACCAAGGTCTGGTTCACCCACCCGCTGATGACAACCTAGACATTAGAGGAAAATGTGGAAATGGGGCATCTTTTAGAAAAAAAATTAACATCAATATACTGAGTTTTTCATACCTTCAGTTCTTGAAATCATCTGCAGCTGAATATGATGGGGTTTGACAGCCAGGACTTTACTCTGGACATCACAGTAGATGCTCTCAGTTTTGTGCCAAATAGAAGATTTCTTAGCACTGAATTTAATAGTCTGGGCACAAGTAGAGAAATATTTCTTTCTGAATACCCTTCATTAAAAGACAGTTACAAATTTATGTTTTTTTTTTTTGCTGGCCAGCGCTTGGGAAACACAAACATTAACTCTCCGTTATTGCGACCGTGGTTGCCGAGTTCACTGGCACAGCTGGTGAAGCAAACAAGCCCAAGGGTTCAGTAAGGCGTTTGCTTTTATTTCCCAGCCAGGATTAAGGGATAAACTTTATTTGCCTTTTTAATGAGAAAACATCAGAGGCCTCACATTACATGGAAGAAAGCACCAGACTTAAAGCGCTGAAATAAGTTATGCAATAAATATTACAGCTCAGGGAAGATAATTACATTTTAAAAGTAAGACGTCAGAGGGGTTTAAGATACGTCGTAAAAGAGGCTGTTAAACATTATTGCCGCAGGGAAACTAGTTCTCGAATCAAATCTCAAAGACTGACATTTGTTTACGTTTGGTTTGTCTTAATGGTTACCTTTTTACTGGATGTTTGCGTCAGTAATGGCCGAGTTATCGCCCAATTTTCAAGTCAGAGTCACAGTGACTTTATTTATGCTGTAATGATTGTCCGGAGATGTTTTTTGTTTTTTTTTTTAAATAAGGACGCTGTTGTAGTGTTTTATGTTGCTGATTTGCTGTTTTGTCTGTGTTTATAAGGTGAAACAGGGGAAGGGTGAAACATGACAGGATGATTAATACTTAGACATGAGACCTGCTATTTTCACTGTGCTATACACATATTGGGTTTATGTTTTGTGTGTGATTTTGCTTTAAAAATAGCAATAAACATGTCCACTAGGCTGGAAAGCCTCCTTGACCCCAGTCTATTTCCAGTCAGGAGGAACATGTTGCTCAAATAAAAAGATAACTTTGCCCTCAGATTATAGTATAAGGATGTTATTCTGGCCTGTTGCAGTGATGTTTTTTATTAAGCAGTAGAGTAGTCCCAGACTACTCTACTGCTCTCCCCAAGTTGTATGATTTTGGTTAATAAGATTTCTATCAGCACCTGAATTGTTATATTCAGCTCAATATTTAGTCCTTTGTGATTCGATATCTCAGTGAACGATAAAACCAAACCTGCACAATTCGACAATTCCCACTCGATAAATTTGAGTGTTATTGAAAAGTTTATGTATTTCATTAACTTCATCACCAAATGACGCATTTCTTAAAGATTAATTACACACAGACTGTTGTTGTCAAACCTTGTTGTCCATTAATTGCAGTGATTTCCCGCTTACGGTTAATGGAAATGTACTCAGCAGGAACATGGAGGTCAAATTAAATCTGAATTGTTCAGATCTTTGAATAATAATTTTGGGCTTAATTTTAAATATAACAGATAAAACATTGTGTTTGGAAATTTCATTTAATAATCCTACATAACTGATAGGCAGGAGATTACATAGATAAACACAGTAGCCAATGAGGCACAGATATATAGAGACAACTTTTATTGAAGCATATTTACAAAAGCACCGGTTCCCATTTGGTCTAAAGAACCTGGAATCGACCACAGCAAAAGAGTCCCTCCACAGTTTAATTATCTTATCAGCAGATAGAGAAAACTGCTTTAGCTAAAGCATGCTGTAGTCTATTTCTTGCCGTCTTATCTCATACTCGGCTCGACAGCGAGCGAAGAATAAAACAAGTAGATTTAGACAACCTCTGGGCCGCGGAAATTAGATTTATTTCTCGGCTCATTCATTGTCTGTAGCGATAAGCTCAGCCGCTGTATTGCTTTTCTCAGATCGGGGCCAGACTGTCAGGACAGACGGCTGTAAAGAGATTAGATACTCTTGGTAATCTTCTCTGAGTTTGTGGAGTTAAATGTCCTGAACTGACATTCCCTCGAGCGAGGCCCGTCATGCGGCGGGACGCGTCGCAGAACCGGATCCGTGGCCCAGGTGAACATTTAACCTTTTAATCCAAATCAATACCCTCCAGAAGCCGGCGGGTGAGTCACCAACGAGAGCTAAGCCTCGTTAATTCCACACCGTTACTGGCGGAAAATTTTGACAGACACTTCATTTTACAATTGATCCTCAGAAGAAAATTGAGAATCAAACGGCTATCCATGAGCTGCATTGACACGTCCAGATCAAATTAAATATCATCCATAGGATTTAGGCAGGCTTAGGTATCGGTCACGCCTTAAAGGGCTCTACAAGTACGAGGTCGAACGAGCTGGTGTGCTTTCTCACTTAAGGATTCCTGCATGCGTGTGTGTGTGTGTGCAACGATAGGAAAGTCTTTTACTCACATTTTATTCTGGACTTTCTTTCTCCCCTACAAAATCAAAACACAAAAAAGTGAAACACTCTCATACGTCTGCGAGTAGCAAAACTGGGGGAAAAAAAATACTCCTTGATGAATCTATACACACAAAGGTATTTCTTTAGTTTAGGGCCAAAATTTGGAAGCATGTCATGGTTGGAGATTAAACTAAGAGCCAAAAGATGCAGAACAGGTAGAGGCAGCGAGTGAATATAAATTATTCATTGGGAGAGAAAAAAATATATAAACAAAAACCAATGAGATCACAGCAAGCAACATTGAGGGAACATGCGCACACACACACACACGCACCCCCCCACACACACACACACACACTGTTTGTGATTACTACTTATGAGAAGTTATCGCGAACAGTGGAGCTGGAAAATCAAATCTAACCACAAGCAATATATACAGGATATAAGCATAACCTGACTGAAATAATTAAGACCATACTGAACTGAAGTAAAATAGAAACGAGGCCGATCTAATCAAAATAAGAATAACTAAGGAGAACAAATAACAAGGTACTAAACTTTAAACACAGAAAAAACCCAAACAAAACCTGGATGAGTCACGATGATGCAGGGTTTGAAAAGCAGGTTACCAGGGTATATTAATGAACTCAACACATAAAATTTGAGGTATCGTTCAGATTCTGAAGGATACACTCCTAAATCAGACAACATTTCTGATATCCATTGATGAAGGATCAATTTCAGCAACAAAGCAAAGCTAACCAGTGGAGAACGAATCCACTGAGCATTTCTCGTTGAAAATACACGACCCGTAGAGGCTTGTGTTAAATTTGGAAGATAATTTGTTTTGAGAGGGATTTTTGGCACTTAGAATTGGTTTTACACATCTATGAGATATTAGTCTGGAGCTACACTTGTTTTAGATAAACTAAGTCAAAAAACAAAAAGAGTGACACCAGCCACTGTTTTAACCATAACTTCCCGATTACTCACCCAGGTCATTAAAAATGTTATCTTTTAAATATGTCTTTCTGGGCAAACAATTATGCAAGCCCTTCACTATCTGTGAGTAGTATTCATGTCACAAAAACTGTAAAAATTATTATTTTACACAAATTTCAGTTCTTCATCTGCTTTAGACACCTTCCCCAAACTCTGTCTGTAGTATTGGGGAGAGTATACTTTCTGGATTATACTAGTTTGGTCTAGAAAGATTTCTAGAGGAAACAATACCTGCTTTGTGCCCAACTTGAAATATCCTCCAATATAAAAGGTGGGCTTACATAAGAAGAACAAAATTGTAAGTGCAGAAACAGCAGTGAGGGTGGAGGGTGGGGATCCCCATTGATGTACCACCCGTGTGTAGTTTTCTGTTACACAGAGCTGTAAAAGAGCACATCACAGTGGCGTAGAGTGACGTTGCCTCCGCCAAACCTGACGCATGCCCACAAGAGGTCAGATGATTTCAAAGACCGATTACAGCTCCTCAGTTGTGTGCTGAGAACATTTTTTCAAGCGTGTCCAAGGTGACGAAAAATAAACTTGCAAGTGTTTATGAGCTATTAACTCATTTCTTCCTTAAACACTTGCTGCAGACAGCTTGTAAAACTGAAATAATCGACGGAGGAGCAGAGGGCGACTTGGTTTACGGTCTCAGTAACGTTTCAGCACCAAAACTGGCCCGGCAGAATGTTTTACTGAGACTTAGAAGACATATTTAGAAAATCTTTTGCACCATTTTTTTTTTTTTTTTGGAAATGTTCATGCTTCATGCCTACTCTGTATTTCATAGCTTTAACTGCTAAACTCATTTTAGAAAACCACTGATAATTCTTTTCTTTTTAATTTAAATGAATTTTGGGATAAACGTAGATGGTTAACTGAACAAGAAAAGAGAAAATGAAAAGACATTGACAAAGGAAAGTAAAACAAAACACAAAAATGGACAAAAACTTAACACCTTTTCATCATGAAGCTAAGGGAAAATATTACAAAATAAAAAATGATTTATATAATTAGGTACACAGAGATGAAGATGATTGTTTAAAACGACGAAGATAGATGTTAGCGTTCTGTAAGGTAGACCAGGTAACAAAGCTCCTCACAATGTTTGTGGATATTCTCAGTTTCCTTCTGGTCTCTTCCTTCCTTCACGTTTACCTTTGATGTTTAAAGTGATCTTTAATGTTTTGCCAGGGTTCCTGAGTGAGCATGTTCTTCACAAGCTGGATTCATGTGGCTGTGACGCGCTTTGAAGCTACTTTAGTCATCCTTTATGGATTGACATGTCTGCGTGATCTCAGGGAGAAGGCTATTAATATCGGCTCTGGATTATCTGGCTTCCCAGATAATCCAAAAGACTGAAATAATAAAGATAAATTGTCTTTTAATATGCTATATTTTAGCCTTTTTTATTCATTCTTAAATGACCCATAAATGACCTATTAAAAACGCCGTAACTATCTACTCCTGAATGTAATTGCGCAATGCGACACGCATCAAAGGTGTTATTGAGTTGGAGAATAGGATGAATAAGGTCGTTTTATTTGAAAACCAAACATAATTATTCGTTCTACTTCATACATACTCATTAGTCAGCCTCTTCCTCTTCCTCCTCCAGCTTGATGTCATACCCTCTTCCTTTTGTTGCCGCTCAGTAGACTGACATTCTTTCTCCTAGGGAGCTTTTCATTAAGCAGATTCAACTGTGTCCTGCTCCCTTCACCTCTTTTAAATTTTCAAGCCGTCATTAAAATGAGAACTTTGTGTCCTCCTCCTTTGCTGTTGCCCTTTCCCTTTCTTTTTAACAGAACTGTATTCTCCGTTATAAAGTGGATCCGTTAAAAAGAGCAGTTTGTGTTTTAGTTCAACGTGCTCTTCATATTTCACATTGTAGTCCTCCCACATGCCTCGACTTTAATCTGAGCATCATCCAGATGTTGAGTCACACTGTTTTTTTTGTTGTTTTTTTTAAAGTTGGAGAAGGTTTGTCTGAAAGTCAAATCTGAGGTCGGCTTTATCCATCATTCTGGACGGACGCAGAAGTTTTAGCCTGCAGCCTGATTGAAATTCCTAGCAGACGTCTGCGAAGCTGCTTCGCAGGTTCTTGTGGAAGTTTATTCCTGGTTGAGTTGATCTTCTTCAATGCATCAATCTCCCTTGTGCTAATCTAATTCTGAACAGTTCATTAAATGACTTGTAATTCCAATTGAGGAGTTTTGATTACGACTTTTATTTTGGTGATTTTTATTCCAATTTTTTTATTCATTGTGCTGTGGTCATTCTTTTTGTGTTTGAACATCTGCCAATATCTCAATGATTTCTTTCAACAGTGAAGATTTCCACTACTATCATAAATGTTGATAGTGAGGTAGCCATATTTTTTCCTCTGTTTTGTTGTTGCAAAAAGTGATTTTGATCATTTTGTATTCAACACTACAGATAACAATGAAATACAACCAACACTATTCACTCATTAACAGTTAGTTTAGGTTCAACGACTTACTTTTAGGACCCTTCATGCTCTCTGACATGAAGGGTCTCAGTCTTCTGCTGGCCCACTGAGTCTGTTGATACCTAAACAGACTCAGCTTAAAATCAGTGGGAATCGGTTGTTTTGCACTTCGATTTTTTACTTAATTTTGATTCCATTGATTATTATTTTTAAAAACACAGCTAACAACATATTTATACAGACAGGTCATGTGAAATTTATATTTGATCTGTTTTTCTTTTGTGATTTTTGTGATTTTAGCTTTGCAAATACAATTTACTTATTTACCCTGAAAATGTGCCGTAAATCTTTACTTATAGCTGTATGTACACGTGTTTTTCATGTATGTTACATCCAACACAATGCGATGGGAATGTGACAGACCTTTATTTACAAACGCTCCGTGGTGCCTTGAGCAAGTGTCAGATGAATCAAGAGAGGATGTGACTTGTATGTGAAGTATTTCACTCCAGGCGTTTAGCTCAGAGCTCTCAGCCATATGGATTCATTTCACTCCTCACTGAGGTAAACTACAAACAACTCAAGCACTCAGTGTTTCAGCCATGATTAAGACCAACAGAAATTTATGGGGACAGACATAAAGATTAAGCTATTTAGTAATCTGCCGTTGAGCTTTGTTTAGCAGTAAATCTGCTGTAGTTGTTGAGAAGATGAAAATTAGTTTTTTTTTAAGTATATACCAATTTTCATCACTTTACCGTATTTTCCGGACTATAAGTCGCAGTTTTTCTTTCTTAGTTTGGCTGGGGGTGCGACTTATACTCCGGAGCGACTTATGTGTGAAATTATTAACTCATTATTATATCACATGTTATTTTCACATTAAACCGCCAGAGGGCGCTCTAGGCCTGTGTGGATAATGTGTGTGGTAGAAGCTACGTCTGGAGTTAGCCGAGTTGTTTACAAGCGACACAGAAGATGAAGATTTAGTGATTTGGAGCGACACGGATGGATTGGTAAACTTGTTAGCATGTTATCTATGCTATAGTTATCTGAATAACTCTTAATATGTTAACATACCAGGCATGTTCTCAGTTCGTTGTTTGTCATGTAGCGTTAGCATACAGTACAATTATTCAGCCTGTTGTTGCCTCTATTCTATTTTTATTGCCTTTCAAGATGACATGTCTGTTCTTGGTGTTGGATTTTATCAAATAAATTTCCCCCAAAAATGCGACTTATACTCTGGAGCGACTTATAGTCGGGAAAATACTGTATGTGAAACAGAGGTGGCTCTTGCATTAGAACTAGTGGTGCACCAATCAGTCCGTCATGACATCATGTCCTCACTTTACTTCCTGATGGATTCAAAACGATGACCTCGCGTAATAAAGTTTAGACAGACGAGCTTTGTCTAAACTTCATTAGGTAAACCTGTTTAATTATTTGTTGTCACAAATAGCAACTCAGCTGAAACTCAAAGCAGTCAGAGAACGTGATGTGGGAAGACGACTTGCTGAGATTTAGCAGGCATCAGAATGAGGAAGAAAGGGATTTCAGGTTGCTTTCAACATGGTCGCCAAAAGACTTTTCTCACTTTTTTTTCTTTTATATTCACACACAACTGTCTCTCAGATTTATAGAGAATCAAACTATTTGTATGCTAATTAATTAAACAATTGGTTGAAGAAGTTTGTGGATGGCAAACAGAAAGTAGCTTTAGGAGGGTCAAAGGCTATTTATGCACATAGACTCCCACTCCCTTTTAACTGGAAGGACATTTTAGTGGAAAAAAAGCTGGAAGTGTTGGGGGAAAAAAAGTCCAAGCAGAATCTGAAGATGAGAGTGAAACTTTCCTCAAGGCATAGTGGACGTTCTACTGATGTTGCTTTGACCTTCTGTCAAAGGCTGTTTGCCTGTTTTCTCTCCAGACCCTCAAGACAAACCTAATTTTGTCTCTTCAGCCGCGAGTGTCATGCGTTGAAGGTAAAGAGTGAAGTGAACTTAAAATAGCCGACAAACACAGTGTAAGAAACAAATTCAGATTCTGGGTTCGTAGAGAAGAGGGTTGATTCAGGTTTTTGCATTTTGTATTTTAATCCTTCCCGCTTTCAAAGGACTGATAAAGCTGAAGTGAGACGGGTTCGGACCAACAACGACAACCACAGTAACTATACGCGCTCATGTAGTGATAGGTGAGCCCCCTGCTTCTCATTGGAAAAACACATTTATGAGCACAAATATACATTTTCAAAAGCAATTTTGTATTTCTGTCCCTTCTTCAGTTGGTCTAACAGTAAAGTGACGTGTCCTCCAGTTTTCACAGACAAGCTGCCAAACAAGATACATGCAAAACACAGAGAAGCTGATGAACAGCGTGGTCAACCCAGCCTGAATTATACCAGACACACGATGACGACAAAAAGTGTGTGGTCTATCTGCAACATGCTAAGTGACATTTACACAAATATCAGATGTATTTATTTGAGCATCAATTTATAATTTTGAAAAATACTAAATTCAAACTTATACATTCAAATCTTGTTTGTAAAAATCACTGAACCAATTGTCACGTCTCTAAAGAGTTCAATGTGTTTGTCAAATTGAACGTCACATTTCTCCCAAGTGAGACAAATAACTTTGACTTTGACGGTCGTTCGATATGATTCACTTGAGCACATGTAAGTAACGACCTGCAAGAGTAAAAGTCACAGAGCCAAAGAGAAGGACCCGGGAGATAAGGCTGACCAAAGTGGGTGAGGTGTGGACAAGTGCGAGAGACGAGAAGCGACAGAAGGTTATTTTTAGGCCGCCTGTGCCGCTGTTATTGCAGTATTCGTTTTGCTGCCTGCCTCGTTCGGGACCCGCTTATACTCCAAGGCACAGAGCGGGCATCCAGATCACAGCGGTGACTCACTGGTCCCTGACTCGCACCTGAAACCAGCTCTGACCCCTGTTCAGACGACACGCTCTTGCACTGTCACATCCTTATACCGACATGACAGAACGCCACAGAGGTGTCACATGGGCTTCTTGTTCGAGGGGATCCTTGAAAAGTTTACACCAGGGATGAAGCGAAACATCTCTGAAAAACCGATAGAAATATGAGGTGTGGTTTCGCATTTATGTTGAACCTTTTCATCCTTCACCATGTTTTGATGCTTTGTTTCAGGTTAAACTTCTACTTGCCATTTCTGGACTTACTTCTAAACCAATGCTAATGTGTTTTTTCCCCTGTATGCTGGAGAGGCTGTTCCTCATCTTGGAGCCGCTGGCATTAATAAGTTGATGCTTATTAACTTCTTTATTGCTGCCTCAAAGATTTATTTAATCCCCTCTCCCCCCTGTTTTTTTTTGTTGTTTTGTTTTGTTTTAGCATCATTCAAACTAAAATCAGCTGATTTTCATCAACAGCTGATGAAAATCAGCTGTTGTTTTTCCTGTCAGGCTCAATTATATAGAGATATATGAACTCTTAGACTGATTTTGTTGTTGGCCTTTTGCAAACTATTCTAACCCTGTGTTAGCAAAGCATCATTTGCTTATGGATGAATGTTTCTTTTTTCATTCATCCATACCGCTTCCTGCGCCCCCCTGCAATGGCACGGTGACCCCCCCAGGGGGCGCGCCCCACACTTTAGGAACCACTGCTTTAAAAAGAGAATATACTGACATTAGTAGCTTGTGATTTCAAACTTAGGAGCATTTGGAAAACATCAGGACAGTGATCCTAAGCACACCAATAGTCACCTCTAAATGTCTAAAAGAAATCAAAATAAATGTGTTTGAGTGGTCTAGTCAAAATTGGGACTTAAATCCAATTAAAATGTTGTGCTGTGACCGTAATCAGTTCCAAAACTCTAAAGTGTGGATGAATTAAGTCAGTTCAGCAAAATGGAGGGTGCCACTTCTCCTTTACAGTGATGTGAAAGACTAAAGGCCAGTTATTGTCTTGTTGCTATTAAATAAAATTAAAATTGAAAACTTGTGTTTTTATTTATTGAGATTATTCGTTACTTGATTTTAACCATTATTTTATGATCTGAAACATGTTAGGCTGACAAGGGGGAAAAAAGGCAAATACATTCTTTTTATGTTTCTAAAAAGAAAAATATAATTTAAAATAAAACCAGTTCACCTGTTGTGTACTTTTAATGCTCTGTCATAAAAAAAAGAACACCAATTATCCCTTCATGTAAACTGAATATATGCAAACACACTTAAGCGAGACTAACATAAGAGCCGTAAGGAGATTAGTATAAATTCAGTTCAATAAGTTTTGGGTTGTGTTTTTTTCCGAGGTGAACATAATTTCATGGTTTACTGGCCTTTCAGCTTTTTCCGGTTACGATAAATCGACAATATCTGCAGCAGTGCAGCAGCAGACCTTATTTCCTGCTTACTGGGGCAGGTTTTGATGTTATTGCACCAAGCAACTCGGTGAGTTTTGTCACACAGAAAGAGTAATTCGAAGGTCCCACAGAGATCTTTGAGCTTACCCTTTCCTTTATTTAATCACGGCTCTTTGTTTCATTCTGCAGACACAAATATTCATTTGGAAGAACGAGGCAAGAAACAATGGGGCGATTTTCTGCGCACGTTATATAAATTAGAATATAAACACCAGGCAGGCGGAGCATTTTTCTTTTTTCCTTAGGGTGGAGGTGATGACCCTTTGTGCTGTGGTGGATTACTGGACCAGAACTGAGCTAAATGTGTGGCTTTGAAAGCGTTACAAATTGTAGTTCAGTGCACAGGCGGCGAGGGATCAAAAATGAACTAGGCGACACTACAAACACCTCACAGGGAACCACACTGCTGTTATTTAGGACTGTGACAAAAAAAAGAGCAGGACATTTTTAACATGAGAGAAACACATGTCAGCGGTAAAACTATTTCTGTCTGTATACGAACAGACTATACTCAATGCAGTTTGTGATGTGACTGCTACTTTTTAATTTTATCAACCTATTTGGACATTTCATCACTTAATATGAGTTTTGGCAATATTGACAAACTCAGAAATTGTGAATATTGGGTAAAATTGAAGAAGATGCCTTCTAAAGTTTTATTTGTAAAATGTAATTTAAAAAAAGGCCATTTCTGGGCACGACTAAGTTGGGACAGGCCCAAACATATTCCCATTCAAAATGGATCAATACAACACAGATATGTTATGTCAGGTGGACATATGGACATTTTTACTCAGCGTTTTGAAGGTTTGCCATGTTTAAATGTCAGACATTTAGTTCTGTGGGCTTCTGACTGTAGAAATGAGGATTGACGTCAGAGTGAGTTCAGTAGAGCTGCCTAAGCATCTTTCACTGAAAAAAAAAAAAAAAATTATGTTTGCACTTCTGAAAAAAACAAAGAATAAACACACACGTAATCCTATTAGAGGAAGGAAGCAGCTTCACATTGAGAATTTTAAGTAAAGCAAACAATAAAGATTAAAATCAATAATTTTTATTTATCTTTAACAACAGAGGAAATAAGATGCTTGACCTCATAACACAGAAACACAATATTGGCATGGAAGTCGATAGTCATGGGAACACATTAGAAAACAAGCAGCATGTTATCTTTATATATTGCTGTAAATGTTGTCTAAAATGCCAGCTGGTTGGCTGAAATGGGCAGGAGAGCCGAGAGCGTCTGGACATAAAAATGTAAAGTTTTGGTGAAAACTTTGGTTCACAGCACAAATGCTAGTGAGGAGAAAAAAGCTTCAGTTAATTAATGACATTAGACGAACAGTTACCGTCTAACATCAGACTAAATGAAGACTTTAATAAATCACCTCCACATTAGATTACACTGTAGTGAAATGCTCTTACACCAAGGAACCATTCAAGGTTTCATGGGTATTTTGTAGGATTCATGAGTTTGTGAGGAGGAAAAACCACCATAACTATGATCCAAGGACGAAATGCTTAATTTGTGGTCATGTATGCAGTTTGAAATAATTATTTGATAATCCATGAAAATAGTGAATGGTCCTGTCTGGATGCTGGTGATTTAATCTTATGTATTTCCATCTAATCTGTTTATCTGAGATTCAGGGCTATGGATGGAAATAGACGAGACACTCACACTCACTCCCGCAGCCGCAAACAAGCGCCTGCCCACGCAAACACACAACTCCATTCTGTCTTCCACTGCAGCGCAGAGCTCCCGTCCACTGAGGATGAGTCACTGTTGCCCCAGAAACATGTGACTGTAAATTTTCAAGCATGGACACGTAGTAGACGAGGTCATTTTTAAACGTCATCATTAGGTGGATGTCCGCGGAGAAGATTTAAGTTCTGTCTTCTCCTGCTGTGATACAAACAGTCTCCTCACACTCCTTACTTATGTGGTCTCTTTTATTCTGTGCGTTTTCACAAGCGGTCCTCATTTGTTTTGCCACGTTGTTGCCTGAAAGCCTGATCTTCTTCCAAACACTTTTATAATAAGGGTTTTCCTGGAGTTTAGTGGACACAAGACATGAGTTGTCCTGGTTGTGAAAGTGCTGGTAACACATCAGTTTCGTTGTTTGACTTCCTGTGAATTACCAGAAAAACACAACGGTTGGGTAGAACTGGTGGTAATCGAAACATTCTTGAATGTTCGATTTAAGCGAGCGCTAAGTTTAGTTACCACCTGCCAATGTAATTATCGGCTGGCTGTGTTAAAAGTAATAAATGTGTAGTTTCTGACATGAATCCGTCAGTCATCCATGATGATGGATGTTGCATTTATCTTAATGTCTCAACTAACAGTAGAATTTAGATATAAAAAAAAAGAACAAAAGAAACAAGTAGCACCAAAAAAACTACCAAAAGGTCTTAAATTAACCAAAAAGGGAAGCAATTTTTCTTCCACTTCACAATTAAATACGTTTAATTAGTTTATCACAACATATCCACAAAAAGGTACCAGAATTTTTGGCAATGTGACAAAATGTGAAAAGGTGCTAATATTTCTTAATAATGTGAAGTCATTATGATTATTCTGCAGCACAGGTGGGACAAGCAAAACACCCCAAAAATAATAAAAATCAGCACAATGCATGTTTAAAAATCAAGATCTGCGTTATGTTATGTTGACACTTAAGCAGCCTTGTTATATTTTCTCGAGCTCGTCGCGACAAAAAGTTCAGAGAAACTTTTGACCACAGGATTGACAATGTCACGGTTTTTGACACTATAACATGTTAAACCATCACAAATCTGCTTCTGCGAAAACATTCTGGTGAAACTCCTCATCAAGTCACATCACTGCTCATTATACATTGAGAGATTTTTACTAATGTATAAATGTAGCATCTGATGGATACGTACATCGCTGGTTAATTATTTTGTACATTTGCCTCAAATTGAACCCAGCTGTCTCACTGCAACAGATCAAAGGTTTACCCAAAACGTCTGCCTAATTCTCCTCCGTCTGCCGGGCTTTCAAATTATGATGGTCATCACGGACAGGAAAGTGCTCCGCTTGCACAAGCCCTCCTTGAGGGCAGCTGGATCAGGCCCTTTACAAGTTCCCTTTTTGTTGTCAATAACTACACTGAAAAAAGACAACAACAAAAAAACTGGACAGAAATTGTATTAATTCAGAAAAGCAGTAAGTAGGTTTTAGGGTTCTGCGGACATTGGATCTCTATTATCATGTTGATTGCACCATTTGAGGGCTGTCGCTGTATGAGAAAGGGGATTACAGCTTGCTGAGAGTCAGTCAAGTTGCTCTGTCTCATCTAAAATCCCTGTGGCATTCCCTCCCCCCCTCCTATAACCTCTCATCCAAACACACACACACACACACACACACACACACATAAAATCCTCTCTCTGTTTCTAAATCTCTCTGGGCAATCAGTCACTGTGTAAATTTTAAATCTGTCACTAATCTGTGTTATTGGCGAAACACTCTGGACAAGGTTAGCTTGGGTAGTTTGACTTTTAAACATATCTTTACAAAAAAATACACCTGACTTTTTTTTGTATCATTATTATTAAAAATACTTATGAAGCAGGGCAGGAAAACATCACTTGGATTAACGTTGCTCTGGTATGTCAAATATGTAAGAGTTGGTCTTTTTCTCGTGTGCAAGTTTATGTGAAGCTTGTGTGTGTTTCATCTGTCAGTACATTGTCTTTCACTTGTTGGAGCAACACTATCCGGTTCATCCCACCCTGTGCTCAGGCCAGAAGTTTCATAAAGTGCCTCAAGCGAGCTCTGGGTCTACCCCAGGGTTTCCTTCTGGGGTGTGGAAAACCTCGAAAGGGGGTTTCCGAGAAGGCATTCTGATGAGATCCCTGAAATACATGAAAGGACTCTTTAAGACGTCGAAGAGCTACTTCAAGCTCCCCCTGGGATGATTGACGTCCTCTTCCTCTGCAAGGTAGCTGAGTCCAGCTGTCTTGCAGAGGAAGCTTATTTCTGTCAGTTTATTCTTTAGGTCATGTTCTGTATCCCTTGACCCAAGTCAAGGGTCAAAATGTGGATGGACAAATCAACCAATAGCTTAGATTTTTGTGTAAGTTGTTTCTTTACTACAATATGTCTGCTTTGTCCCACCATTACTGGAGAGGAAGACTGTACTCTATTAAGTATGAAACTGTCTCCTGACTGACAGAGCAAATTCACTGCAACATCACAGTTGGTGACAAACCATTTCCAGACAAAAGGTCACAGTCTGAAAACAACGCCATCTGCAGATTGCATTGAAGGTATCCTAAGGGTTTTAAACCGGAAACCCTCCTTTCCACCGCTCGAACTTGAGATTCTGTCTATCAGCAGCCCAAACAAGACTGGAGACAAGAAGCAGCCCTGATGGAGTCCGACACAAACTGGGAACAAGTTTAGCTTTGCGCACATGGCTCCTTCTTGGACTGGAAAGCAGCCACACCCACGGATCCTCCACAGTAGTCCTAAAAAGACACGGTCATAAGCATTCTCCAGGTCCACAAAACACATGTGGACCAACTTCACAAAGATCTAGTTTATCTTTCTACAATAAAAACCACTGATCCTCCTCTGGCTTTCATGCATTGTTTAACAATCAGCAAAAAACAAAGGGTCAAGGTAAACATCATGATAGGAGTGCAACTTCCCATCGGTTTATGGGTGCGTCGCTTGTGACAGACTGCCGCGGGCATCTGTGTTTACAATCCGTCATCAGTGTGTGAAAGTGTTCGTGAGTGGGAATGACTGATTTCACTGTAAAGCATCTTTGAGTGTCCTAATAGTGCTGTATAAGTCTGATGTCATTTCAAATGTGAATTTTCTTGTTGGGTTTTCCAAAGCTTGACACATCAGAGCACTAAATTGGTGTTCATGATAACCAACATAATCTTTGTGGAGTTGAAAAGAGCATAAACAGTCAAGCAGTTTCAGGATCTGTCGTTGTGGATGGTAATTAAGGAAGTGGTTTAAAGAAATGCAAAACCTAAAAAGATTTTTAAAAATCTGTACTACGTCACATTTAGCTGGTTCATCTCAAGTTTTACTGATTTTATGCAGTCGTTCATAAGCTAAAATAGTCTAAAAATGATTTTTTTTTTTTTTTTTTTTTTGTTTCTGCAGGAAAAGCTGCAGTCATTTGCTTTCCTGGTGTTTGTGGTGGTCTGCACCCTGGGATCCATCTACCTCTGCGTTGTCCTCCCTGAAACCAAAAACAAAACCTTCATGGACATCAGCCGGAGCTTCGCTAAAATCAACAAAATGCCAGAGCTTTCACCTAGCCAGGAGATGGAACTGGTCCTGTCCATTAAGCCCGAGAACGAGAAAGCGGCAGAAGTCAAAAAGACCAAACGCTCCTTTTGAGCTAACGAGCGACACTAATTATGGAAAGAACAGGGGCAAGCTATAAGAGGATACAAGAGGGAAATGTTGCTTTTATATATTTATTTGATTGTTTTTCTTACTTATGCTGAAATGTATACTGTTTGTATGTTTTGTAGGACTAGGATATTCAAGAAAACTACAGTATTACAACACTGTTTCTATTTCTTTCTTAATAAATGAGGTAGATGATCGGCTTCTGTTTCTTGATAAAGAGTCACAAGGTCATCCAAATGTTGTAATTTCCATACACAAGTGCATTTGGAGACATTGCGTATTCACTTCCAAAGTAAAACATGAAGGAAAATGTATAAGACTGTTCTACAGAAAGGAGGAACCAAGAACATGGTGCTGCTTAAAGAAAAAAGTGTCTGAATTTTCATTTTCAGAAATTTGCTGAGTAATCTGAAATTGAATAAATGTTTAGTCAACTAATGTTTGATTTTTAAACTGATTTGGAGAACTTAATTTAAAAAAAAAAAAGTAGATTGGTCAAGATGTAGGTCAACAAGAAATGACCTTCTGCAACTCAATGCAGTTGTGTGTTTTTTTAATCAAACAGCATGAGCAAACATCATTTTTATAATTGAATAATGCGAAATGTAAAAAATACGTCTGATACATTTCAGAGAAAGAGCAGTGATGACTGTTTTAAATGTCATAGTAAGAAATCATGAAATGTTGGCGGAGAGTGATGAAAAATCCCATCAACAGGGTCGATGATGCGTGTTGTTTATCACCGCGTCACAGCAGAAACGCTATTAGAAAAGTTGCTTTTGTGCGTTTTTGACATAGCGAGGGGAAGCGTGATTTATTTCTATTAATTTATTTGAGCCTCCCATCAGTTTGGTTGCGAGATGTTTGAAAGCCAAGTTTTGAAGGACACAAAATATTTGAATTGCTGCCAGTTTTGACTGCTACTCGTCGTTGTCGTGTGTTTGGTCCCTATTAGCAGAAAAGTCAGAGCTCTTAACAATATGAAGTCGCTAAGCCTCAGGTATTCCTGAGGCACATTCTGTCACTTTACAGCCTGATTATTTCAGCGTGTTGTATTGGGATTTCCCATGACAAACCAACACAAAGTGTTGGTGAAATCTGAAACGTGTGTTCAACCCCCTTTTACACTGGTACCTTGAAATAAAATCAAGAAAATAAACTTTTGGGTTCACATATTATGGTTCATATTTGGTCGTTTTCTCAATCAATCAATCAATCAATCAATCAAATTTTATTTGTATAGCACATTTCAGCAGCAAGGCATTTCAAAGTGCTTTACATCATAACAAACACAAAAACACAAAGTCATGTAACATAGAATCAACAATCAAAACATTAATTTATGTCATTAAATTTTTTAATTGATTAAGTTTCAAATACAACTCTAAACAGGTGGGTTTTTAGTCGAGATTTAAAGGAACTCAGTGTTTCAGCTGTTTTACAGTTTTCTGGAAGT